>CAIGQW010054073.1:2332471-2349075 GCA_903798125.1 Danio choprae | reverse complement strand
AGGGTGACAGTGGCTCAGTGGTTAGCACTGTCGCCTCACAGCAAGAAGGCTGCTGGTTCCAGTTCCGGCTGGGCCAGTTGGCATTTCTGTGTGTAGTTTGCATGTTCTTCCGGTGTTGGCGTGGGTTTCCTCCAGGTGCTCTATGCGCTATATGTGAATTGAATAAACTAAGCTGGCCGTATGTGTGTGTATGGGTGTTTCCCAGTACTGGGTTGCAGCTGGAAGGGCATCCACTGCGTAAAACATATGCTGGACAAGTTGGCGGTTCATTCCGCTGTGGCGACCCCTGATTAATAAAAGGACTAAGGAAAATGAATGAATGAATGAAAAAACAGGAATTGCTTATTTTGATGACTTCAGTATTTTGAATTAGACTGTTTAGTTTCACTTTAATCAAAAATAATGAATCATTTTGTCATTTTTAAATGTGAATTTTTTAAAATCTTGACTTAAGCTATATTAAAACTGAGAAATGTTGCCTTTGGAATTATTTTTTGCATGTTTTACTTCAGTTTATTTTAGTTTATTTTAGTTTTACTTCAAGTAATGTTTTTATGGTTTTAGCTTAACAGAAAAAACTTGGATTTTGTTCAGCGTAATATAGCATGATTGCAAGTGTTATGTTGGGTTTACATTTATTCATTTAGCAGATGCTTTTGTTCAAAGAGATATACAAATCTGATACATAAAAAATAAATAAAGTATAGTAAACTATAAACAAAGAGAAATAAAGAATGTAACTAAATAAAAGTAATATTGCTAACTGAACCAATTGATGCACCAAATGTGTAGAAATATGCATAATTTTGTGCAAAAATGTTAGTTAGCTTATTGTGTGCTCCTGGACAGGTGTTTTTTGTTTGTTTGTTTGTTTGTTTGAAGGTACCTCCTGAAACTGATTTTAGGCAGGTTTCTGAGGCAGCATAACAATCTAATTATAAAACTTAATAGAGAAAGCTTTGGTGAAGCAAATATTTGCCAAAATGCTGAACTAAAACTGAAGTTGCGAATCCACAACTTTACTATTGTTTTATTTGCACATCATGGCATAGCACACTCACAGGACAGCAGATGTCAGACTGTGAATGACATATATATATATATGCTATCTTCAAAAAATCATAAGATGAAGGCATCTCAGTAGACATAATGTGACATGATCTCTAGACTCAGACATGTCTTGTTGCCTTTCCACCTCCCTGTGGAGGCAGCTGCTTTTCTTCCCTTTTTTTTACTATACAACAGTCCAAAATAACAAAATTAATATTGATTATCTTTTGTTGGCCAGATAACACATTTTCTTTCTTTTTGAAAACACAAATAGTTTCGAAATAAGTCAATGCGTTAAAGTTTGCATACCACAAAGTGATGAACCAGTAACTCTACTCTGTAGTGTTCTGTTTCATTACAGTCCTGGGGCATAGTACAGCACTCATAGCTTACTAAATATTTATAAGCCTCCGACCAAGAGTAACGCTTGGAATAAAATAACAGAATGACTGTATCGCGTCAGTGAGCTCTGGCTTCAGCTCACAGACCTTTAAATAAAAATGTTGAATATCTGTATGATAATATTGACACTTACTCTTGTTTTCATTTTAAGAAAGAGAACATTTGAATGAATATCTTTATTAGCTCTTTTCTATTTCATTAACTTGACATAAATAACATTTATACAAATACTGTACACAATGGCGGCACGGTGGCTCAGTGGTTAGCACTGTTGCCTCACAGCATTTCTGTGTGGAGTTTGCATGTTCTCCCCGTGTTGGCGTGGGTTTCCTCCGGGTGCTCCGGTTTCCCCCACAGTCCAAAGACATGCTCAATGAACTAAATTGGCCGTAGTGTATGAGTGCGTGTGTGAATGCAAGAGTGTATGGGTGTTTCCCAGTACTGGGTTGCGGCAGGTAAAACATATGCTTGAATAGTTGGCGGTTCATTCAGCTGTGGCGACCCCATATATAAAAGTGACTAAGCCGAAGGAAAATGAATGAATACACAATTACAAATGCTATAGTAGTTACTGAGCTTCTAGTTTTACCTTACAATTTTTGAATGGTGACTGCAACTCTACCCTGAAAACAGACTTTCTGACATTCAAGTGATTGGCTACAAACAGTGAAATATTGTGGTATATGTAACTAAATTTGATATTTTGATTAATATTAGATTTGTATGATCCTGCAGGTACACCCTTATATAAATGGTTCAAACTGCAAATATTTCAGATAAATTAACCTTCTTTTAAAATCCCGGAAACACTTTAGATTGTGAATTTTTTTTTCCAATGTGCATGAGTGATATATAAAGTAGAATTCCTAAACCTGTTTGTCAACCCCCCTGAATTAAAATATTCAATGTAAAAGCACAACTGCATGTTCAAGGCTTTCTGTTGTTGGTTAATAGCTGCACGACATGCAGGAAACCAACAATTTCATCCTTTTATTAAGAATTAGTTTTTGTATTCCATTGTTGCTTTAGATTTTCACATTTTTTATAGAATCTTAATAATTATTTTTCTACTCACTATTAAGTCTAGCAGTATGTCTGAGGTGAAAAAACTAATTGTGTATTGCATGATAGCCAAAAAACAGACTAAAATGAAATAACTACTCCTACATTTTTATGGATTGGTTCTAAAACAGAGCTATCAATGTTTAAAATTAATATAAATGTCAAAAATTACAATATAAATAAATAAAAATTAATATAATAACATTTGACCAGCTTTACGAATCTGATAAGTTCTATCATTATTAAGACACAATAAGTTTTAAGACATCCATATTTTTATCTCTGAAATAAAATGTGTTAAAAAAGGAACATTAGATTGGGACCAGGCCTAGAATTAATATTAATCTGAGTTTTGTCTGCATAAAAATTATAATTAAGGCCAAGGTGATCTTAAGAACAGTCAGAGTGGAAATATGTAAATGCCAAAAAGTAAGGGGCCTAAAATTGAACCTGGAGGAATACCCTTACAGACAGAACTCATCTCAGACCACATTTATATGCCTATCTGTATCCCTGCTGTTCTTAACCATTTGACATCCAGCCTTTTGTTAAGAACAGATGTGACCCTGGACCACAAAACCGGTCTTATGTTTCACCAGGATATTTTTTAGCAATAGCCATGAACCGTGAAACAAACCAAGAACCAATAGAACCATGAAAAGTATGGTTCAAAATACTAGATGTTCCTTTTATGCCAAAAATCATTAGAATATTAAGTGATGATCATGTTCCATGAAGATACTTTGTGAATTTTCTAGTCTAAGTATATCAAAACTTAATTTTTGATTAGTAATTTGCTTTGCCGGACACATTCATTTAAAGGGGTGGTCCACTACGATATCATATTTTAAACTTTAGTTGATGTGTAATGTAGCTGTGTGACGCACAAAGCTAAAATGCTGCTATTTCCACAGAGCTTCTTCTGTTTCTGTATTTGGGCTTCCAAAGGACACGACACAAAGAGAGAAGTGCTTACAGTTTAATTTTAATTATGTTCCCAAGAATTATAAAAAATATATAGTTCTAGCATTTGACAAAGGAGAACTTCCAGAATATCTCCCAGTTCAGTGCTGGATTTGGCTAAAAAACATGATAGAAGAAGCTGTAGATTGTGAGCCACAACCTGTAAGTATTTTTGTTTGTTAAAATTGATCTATTACATGTGCAGTTTCTAGCGTTAACGGTATGTTGTAGCGAGGAGGTACACAAGGATGTAAACAACGGAAATGTTGTTTGGCACCATTAACATTTTAGCTGCAAATACCAGTGCATGCAGTGTCTCTCTATGTGACCGCTTGCCGTGCGTTCTACATCTCAAATAACAAACTCACAAAAGATATGAGAATGTTTCATATTACTTACACATGAATATTTCGAATATATGTGAAAGACACTTGTCAGATTTTATTTTAGAGAGCAGGCATGAGGTTCAGCTGTGTCCTCTGTGTCATTTTCTGTCTAATTCAGGCACAAACTGATACGGCTAACAGCTACTCTGACTGACAATGTTTACACAGCGCAAAAGTGCATGCTTGTAGGGGCGTGACGCTTTTCCTGTTGATGTGGAGTCGATTTGCAAATCACAGCACATTATGTTAGCTGACCAATCAAAACCTCTTGAGGGCGGGCCAGTCGTTTTCATGTTAGAGTAGCTGTATATAATTAAAGTAAGATATATGAAAAAATAACAATGTGATTTTCTACAAACGAAGCATGAGCACACATTGCTTTGCATCTTATAAACACAACCAAGCCTTGTAAAAGCCTTATAAATACACTCTGGACCGCCCCTTTTAACAAAATTAAAGGCAAATTTCTTAAAATGTAGATATCTTTGAACCCTCAGATTCCAGATATAATAACTGTATATCTGACAAATTCTCCTATCTTACAAACCATATATCAATGGAAAGCTTGTTTATTCAGCTTTCAAATTATGCAGTATATTATTCTGCAATAAATTATTACATCTCAGATCTGCCTTTTTTGCACAATAATGTCCTCCAGTCTTATACAGACTTAAAGTGTTATGCAAATAAGCCTGTCAGGTTTATTCTTCCATAACAACTAGCTTGATATTTTGTAACCTAATGCAGACTTCTCTCAATAGGTGAAATGAATGAGAAATATACATCCGGAACCAGCATTGCTGCAAAAGTGGTTGTGCATTAATGCACTCTAGGTCTCTCATATCACTATTAGAACACCGCTCAGCCAATTGAATTAGAGCAGTGGTTTTCAACCTGTGTGCAGCACCCCCAGTGTATTAACAGAAATAACATTGTTAATATATGTAAAAATGTCTAGTCATACTTTGATGTATATTTAAGAAATACATTTTAAAAATTACTATGGTTTCACTATTTAATTGGTTTAGTAACCCACCAATTGAAAGCACAATTTTTACTGAATAAATGTCAACGGGTCCAGTGCTTCAGTTCTATGCCAGTTTTGACTGTTCATCTGACCTGAGAAATGCACTCGCAGAACCCAACGCGTCCAGGACAAGATTTGATAAGCAAGATACTTAATGAAATTGGTTTTCCCATTTTATTTAAAAAGTGTCAGCCTGAGTCTCTCTGGGCTTGGAGACCTGTTATGTACATTTTATATTTATTCAAATCATTGGCAGTTTATTCAGTAAAGACAGTTAACAGTCTTTTGTCTGAGTAAGTTATCAACACACCACAAATAGCGAGTTACTTAAAACATTGCAGTGGGCCGTGGAAACATACATGCTTGTTTTAGTGGGCCTCGAGTTTAAAAAAAGGTTGGGAACCACTGAATTCGAGGACAGAAAATGACTGATGTACAAAAAACAGGAAATGACACTTCATTTTGACAGTGCTATGATCACATTGTCACATTCACAGAGACACATAAACACGGTGTAACAGTTCAAGCTGAGTGACACACAAGCACTATCCCACAATGCTAGCTGTTCCTGCACACACACACACACACACAGGGTCGTGGAGTTCTAGCTGTGACTGTACACAAACACACAAACATCACACACTTTGCCCTCAGAACACTTGCCCACACACCGATCACACACACAGAAGGCAGTGAGCAAACTAACACTTGTATCTCTCTCTTTGAGTCTGACAAAGAGTAAGTGCAGAAGAGAAGCTGAGGAAGAAAAGAAGCAAGAGAGAGAGAGAGTGGAAAACAGCATGCTAGAGGAGAAGAAGTGAATATGTCACTGAAAAACAGAACAAGAGAGAAGGACGAGGGAGTTGGGAAGAACTGCAATCACGGAAAGGATATGTGAAAAAGAGAGCAGAAAAGCAGAAAGAGGCAATGGAAGAGAGTGAGAGAGTCCGCTGTGCATTGAGAGTTTTATTAAGAGGAAAATGAAGGCAGACACTCAGCAGTCACTGTGGTTCATCAATGACAGAGGAAAGAGATGAGTGAGAAAATAAAAGTGAAAGATGTGGGTCACGTTTATGCAACAACTGCAAAAAAAAAAAAACCCCTGAGAAAACACATATGGCCCATTTTCACTGAGTGGTACAGTATGGTACGGTACGGGTCGGTACGCTTTTATGGCCATTATGACCTAAAAGCGAACCGTACCTTACCACTTTTTGGGTACCCTTTCCAAAGGGTACCTTCCACGACAAAAGGGTACCAAAAGGTGGAGTTAGACGCACAGCTGGACGCTATTGGTTTACAGAGAATCATCACTAGCGAGTACACAAGCCAGGAGAATGAAACCAAAGGAAGGGCCATTTTTAAATCACATTACATCGTAATAATATATACATATAATAACGAGTCATGGTCGACCCGAGCTCAAACAAACCTTGTTGTTGTCTTGATGAACAGCCACAAAGCCAAGAAGAACAAAATCTGCTGTGTCTTGTTGTTGTTTTACAAGGCCGTCTAAAAGTGTTAGTACTTTCTCCAGAGAGCTTGCTTTCTCCATGAACCTCTTGAGCTGAATCTTATGATAGTAACGTGCGCATGATTATTGAAGTGCTTCTGACATCCTTTCAAAAACGGACAAACACGAGAGTGAAGCGCAAAAAAACAAAGGAGAAGCTGGAAAAAACAGAGCAGCAAATGATTCTTTCTGCAACCTAAAACATGAACAAGCTGCCATGTTTAACTATCATCATCACCTTTTCAACTATTATGAACTCGGAATGACAGAATTACTCTCTAACAGAGGTTACATGTGCTGGTAAAGATTAAAGATATGATGAGAGGTTTGCACTGACTGTGGGCTATATGTTGCGTGTTGTTTTTAAAGCCAAATAAGGACTAAATGCATGCTGTGTGTAGTTTATCTGTAATTGGTAACATATCGGAGACTGTAAGGGGCTGTATGTGTTCATATATGCTGCATTTATTTATAATTGCAGATGTTACAGGAGGCTATTTTGCCCTATCATTGATCTGCAGTTATAATCAAATCATGTTCATAGAAAGGTTAGTAATGAACATTTATACACAAGTATTTGTGTATAAAGCATCTGTTTTGTGAGAAGTGCTTCTCATATGATATGTGAACGACCCATACAGCTTTTTATTTATTTGCTCGAGTGAAAATGACGTCGACTGAAATATATATATATATATATATATATATAGCGATTGTGATTTTCGAAGTATTACATCACTTTGTAAACATTTATTATTACGATTTGATGAGTCTCCCCATACAGTTTGATATAATGCTTGGACCCGGAAGCTGCTTCACGTGACGTCACACTTAAAAAGCGGATGTGCAGTTGAGGACAAACTTATTAGCCCTACTACACTGTAAAAAATAACTCTTCGGACTTATCAAAATCCTTGTAACAATTTGCACAATCAAATCTCAAGTAAATTTTACTTTCTTATATCAGGTACAATTAACTTGTCAATATCATGTAACATTTACTTATAATGTTTAATCTAACACTCTGTAAAAGTTAATTGATTATCTATTTTTGAGTCTATATTTATTTAAATAAACCCAGTAATGTCAAGTTCTTGTTTTAGCAGAAGGAACATTGCTTTTATCAATTTAAATAAATCTTATTAGTGACAAATTAGTACGTTTGGTGTAATTTGGTTTAATTAAGACACACATTTCCACAAGAGCAAATTTACTTTACAAATGCTTACTGATCTCAGAGCTAGCGTTAGCACAGCGATAGCTCTCTGAGTGAAGCATCAAACATTAATGCTGATAATAAAAATGCCAAGGCACAAAGCATGAGTGCTGCTCTTCTGCAAGGTGGTAACCTCAAAACTGAAAAACGTACTCAAAACTCTTCTTAATCTTTAAAGGAATGAAGATTAAACGCTAACAACTCTTTCTCTCAAATATAAACTCCTAAGATTGCTTTTATTTTCAAAATATTCTCCACTTAATTCAATCCCATGCTGAGAACTACATATTCATTGCGACATTCATTCATTCATTTTCCTTCGGCTTAGTCCTTTTATTCATCAGTGATCGCCACAGTGGAATGAACCGCCAACTTATCCAGCATATTTTTTTCACAGCGGATGCCCTTCCAGCTGCAACCCAGTACTGGGAAACACCCATACACACTTATTTACACACTACAGCCAATTTAGTTTATTCAATTTATCTATACCACATGTCTTTGGAGTGTGGGGGAAACCGGAGCACCAGGAGGTAACCCACGCGAACACAGGGAGAACACGCAAACTCCACACAGCTGGACCCAGCTGGGACTCAAACCAGCAACCTTTTTACCGTGAGGCGACAGTGCTAACCCCTGAGCCACCGTGTCGCCCCTCCATTGTGACATATCCATTATTAAAATTTACTTAATATTACTAGGTTTGCGACGATTAGAAAATATTTAAATATTACAAGCAAATGAATATTAATATTTAACTCTTTCCTTTAATTTCATTTATTACATGAAGTAGATGTGTAAATATTAAGTATTTGTTAGAAAATTCTAGTTATCCTTGATAATAATTAAAAAATTATGAGAGTAAATTTATAAGATTTGAATACACCAAAGAGTCATTTCTTTCCATGTATATTCATATCTCCAAGTCATTTTTATCAGAGCAAGGAAATCTTTCACAGTATTGTCTTATTTTTCAAAATATTTTGTTCCAGGACTTGCCTAATTATCCAATTTAAGCTGAATACTATATTTGACAAAGACAAAAGAAATGAGTTATTAGACATTAGTTATTAAAACTATTATGTTAAAAGAAATTAAAAAAATCTTCTCTCTATTAAACAGCACTTGGGAAATATTTGAAAAATATATTATAAAAAAACACTAGGGCTACAACTGTATATAGCTGATGTCATTAATGAATATTTGTGCTAAAAAAAATATTGTGTTAATTCAAGGTGCATTTGGACATCTTGAAAAATGCTAACTTTAGCCTGACAGCACTGAAAGTGTTGCAACTCAACCACCCTTGCAAATTGCTGCACAAAGCCACACCTCCCTAACTCATAAATGCAAACAGATAAGACAGCCAGACACAATATTAATACAACACTTCATGCATCATTCAAACTTGACGTCTGTTGTTGGGAATGAAGGTCGTTGTTGATGTTTGCCTGCCATTCTCACTCTGTCTGCATAGCGTACATGAATACACTGATGATAAATCCTGTCTGCGTGTCAGGATTCATCCAATAAATCCAGGAGACAGATTTGCAAAAGTTCAGTTCTCTTTTTTACCCCTGCCCATAGATAAAGGACAAAGAAAACTGCACAGGAAAAAGTAAATGCTTATATTGCCAACCCAATGCCAACCCAAAATAACTCATTGGAGTTAATAATTACTAAAATGACAAAGGGGTCACCCAAAAATACATGCAAATAACTACAAAAATTAAACTAATCCACATCTCATTCGCAAATTCATTTATTCATTCATTTTTCTTCAGCTTAGTCCATTATTTATCAGTGGTCGCCACAGCGAAATGAAATGTTTTATGCAGCCGATGCCCTTCCAGCCATAACCCAGTGCTGGGAAACACCCATACACTCTCACATTCACACACACACTCACACACTACGGCCAATTTTTTTTGTTTACCCAATTCACCTATACCGCATGTCTTTGGAGTGTGGGGGAAACCAGAGCACCCAGAAACTACACCCAGAAATGCCAACTGGCCCAGCCCTCATTGACAAACACACACTAAGGCCAATTTAGTTTATTCAATTCACCTATACCACATGTCTTTGGACTGGTGGGGAAATCGGAGCACCCGGAGGAAACCCACGCCAACACGGGGAGAACATGCAAACTCCACACAGAAATGCCAACTGACCCAGCCGGGACTCGAACCAGCAACCTTCTTGCTGTGAGGCGACAGTGCTAACCACTGAGCCACCTTGCCTCATTCACAAATTATTATCTATAAATCAAATCATCAGACTTTCAAGCGCCATAACACTTTTAAGACTTTAGCAATATACCAGTGTTGGAATGTGTTAAAAATGATAAGAAGAAAAATGTCAAACATTCGACTGACACTCTAAAGGCCTGCTCCCACTGTGGGATTTCAGCCCTGATTTGGTCGTCTGAGACAACTTTGAGAAATCCTAAAATATTCCTGAAGTCCTGATCGTTGATTTGACATGTTCACCATCAGCTGCTTAATGGCCATTGTGATTAGATTTTCCCTCCGATGAAGTTCTGGCAGTGCCACAAGATTTCAGACTATTTGCTGCAGTGTGACTTTAGCTGCGACCTGCATCAAATCAAGAACCAATAGGAGCCCCAAATCTAATGACGCAATCCGCACAACACCTGTAACCTACCGCAGGGAAATGTGAAAATAGTTTTTTTCTTCCTGGTTTAATTATTGAGCCCCGCTGTGTGCAAAATTGCTGCTACAGATTGTTTATGTTTCGAATCATTTCAGAACATGGGATGGTGAAAGTGTCACGGATGTATGACTTCAAACTCCGGGTGAGTTTTCTTCTGTGTTTGGCGTGACTTCATTGTCATGTCAGAGATCTTACAGTGTGACATGGGAGCCATGTTCATGTAGTCTGACAGGATACAATCTTATTGGATTATTATTATTATTATTATTATTTTTAACTTTATTTATAAAAGTTTTTATGAAAACATAACACCCAATATGTTACATCATATGTTAACAAAATTATCTTGGTGTTATTACCTGAGAACATGCACCAAAACACTAGCAAACAATACAGCAATTAAACAGCACCATCAAAAGAATCTCAGTCAGACTACTGGAATAAGAAACAAAACAGATTGACGTGTAAAAAAAAATTATTACAGAAAAAAAAATAATTACAGAGACATTGTTAACATTCTGTATACCTCTAAGGAAGAGACCCCATATTTTATCATACATCTTCTGTTTGCCAAATCTGGAGAAATGTAACCATTTAAAACAAAACGTGGAGGTGTCGTGGATTTGCACTCCATCAGAATCACTCTCTTGGCCAGCACCATGCCAAACATAAGAGAGAGTTGTTTATGTTTAGGCCAGGTTAGAGCCTGGTCTGAACATCCAAACAATGCTAATTCCACATCAATTTTAATGTCTATTTCAAAAGCCTGAGAATAAAATCCAAAGATACTTTTCTAAAATTCACAAATCTATTACACAAAGCAGAGATAGAAGGATACCAGCTTATTAAGTTTAGCTTTAGTAATTGTGTATTGTGATCCGAGCTTTAGGGGTGTTTTTACATTCCAATGTGTTACTTTAAAAAGTGCTTGCCAGACGTCCGTGACTGTCTTTTCACACATGAGTGCTGCTGAATGTTAGTTTCAAAGCAGTGGACCAATGAGAAGAAGGCAAGCATTTCAAGTACAGTAGCAACACAATGTGTTAAAAAAAATCTTCTCTCCAATAAACAGAAATTGTGTGAAAAATATAAATAATTAAAACGTAACAGAAGGGTTAATAATTCTGACTTCAAATGTATATATTGATATTTATATATAATTCACAGGCATTTATGAGATGAAATAGTTGATTCTTAAGTAGGCAGATGTAAGATTACACTGTACATACCCTAAAGCAGTGTTTCCCAACCCTGTTCCTGAAGGCACACTAACAGTACACATTATCATTCATTCATTCATTCATTCATTTTCATTTCGGCTTAGTCCCGGATGCCCTTCCAGCTGCAACCCATCTCTGGGAAACATCCATACACACCCATTCACACTCATACACTACGGACAATTTAGCTTACCCAATTCACCTGTACCGCATGTCTTTGGACTTGTGGGGGAAACCGGAGCACCCGGAGGAAACCCACGCCAACACAGGGAGAACATGCAAACTCCACACAGAAACGCCAACTGACCCAGCCGAGGCTCGAACCAGCGACTTCTTGCTGTGAGGCGAACGTGCTACCCACTGCGCCACTGTGAGGCCCTACACATTATCAACCTCTTCCTATTCAAACACACTTGAATCAACTGATCAGAACATTAGAAGAGACTCTAAAACCTGAAATAATTGGGTCAGAAAAGGGAGACATCCAAGATATGTACTGTTGGAGTGCTTTCAGGAACAGGGTTGGGAAACACTGGGCTAGTGAGCTATTAATGAGGTAGAATGATAATGATAATAATAATCGTTACACGTGGTTATGGGAAGATATAGATCCATACATGCAGATATAGAAAACATCTCCTTTATATCATAAGATATAATAGTTCTCTTAATTGCAGTGCACTTAACTTATAAAGATAAGCCCTGCGCAGTAATGACTTGAAGCTGCATTTTTGCATTTCAGAGAGAACAGATCAATAAATAAATAATGTTATACTGTGAAATGGGAGGAAAAGCACAGCACAGTGACGCAGCCTTTGACTGGATTTGCTTTATTAAAACTCTAGTGACGTCCAGCTTACTTTTACCAGAGACACACTTTGCACTTTGCAATACATAATTAATAAAGCGTCTCGGCCCGTACAAAGATCTGAGAGAGTCTGATGAACACATCACAGCCTCTTTTATTCCCAGAGAATCTCTTGGAGGTCTTTTCATGCTTGCATTATTCTCAGCGTAGCGTTCAGCGGTGACACAAACCACAGTATGCTATGTGGAGAGACAGAAAAAAATGCTTTTCAAATGAAATCAAAGTCACATCAGGCATTTGAACACAAAGGAGCTGAGTGCGCCACTACGCAGCCTTTTCTCTCTCTCTCTCTGTTTTTTTTTTCTTCTTCATTGATGTCATCACATACGCCTGTCTTGTGTTTTTTGTATTGTGACTGACTGTGCATTATTTTTACAGTCATCTTACTGTATTTAAGATGTACTGTATAGATTCAAAAAATACAAATGTCTATAAAGATTTTTAAAAAATATATATATTAAAAATAAATATATATATATATATAGTCTATAGTCTATAGAGGGGCGACATGGTGACTCAGTGGTTAGCACTGTCACAGCAAGGTCGCTGGTTCCAGTCCCGGCTAGGTCAGTTAGCATTTCTGTGTGGAGTTTGATATGATGTGACATGACATGACATGACATGATGTGATTTGATGTGATGTGATGTGATATGATATGGCCTCACGGTGGCGCAGTGGGTAGCACGTTCGCCTCACAGCAAGAAGGTTGCTGGTTCGAGCCTTGGCTGGGGCAGTTGGCGTTTCTGTGTGGAGTTTGCATGTTTTCCCCGTGTTGGCGTGGGTTTCATTTACTATTTCATTAACTAACCTGAACAAATACTGTAACAAATCTATAGTTGTTTGTTTATGTTTGTTCATGTTAGTAAATGCAAGAACCAACAGTAACTAATACAAACTTACCTAAAAAAACAAGAAAACAAACCTTCCCATTTAATACACAATTTTATGCAACATTACTATAATCCACCCTAACCCTGATGAATAAAGGGACTAAGCCGAAGGAAAATTAATGAATGAATTAGTAGCTTATAGAGCAGTGGGGGCCTCACAGTGGCGCAGTGGGTAGCACGTTCGCCTCACAGCAAGAAATCGCTGGTTCAAGCCTCGGCTGGGTCAGTTGTCGTTTCTGTGTGGAGTTTGCATGTTCTCCCTGTGTTGGCATGGGTTTCCTCCGGGTGCTCCGGTTTCCCCCACAAGTCCAAAGACATGCGGTATAGGTGAATTGGGTAGACAAAATTGTCCGTAGTGTATGAGTGTGAATGGGTGTGTATGGATGTTTCCCAGAGATGGGTTGCAGCTGGAAGGGCATCCGCTGCGTAAAACATATGCTGGATAAGTTGGCGGTTCATTCCGCTGTGGCGACCCCAGAATAATAAAGGGACTAAGCCGAAATGAAAATGAATGAATGAATAGAGCAGTGGTTCTTACTTTGTGGGTCAAAGGCCTTTTATAATGTGATGTGATGTGATGTGATGTGATGTGATGTGATATGACCCTAACCCTACTCATTCCAATTTCTTTTTTAAAATATAGAAATAATATGAATAGGTTTACAAATGATAGCAATCATGTTAGGTAGCTTTGGATAAAAGCATCTGCTAAATAAATACATGTAAAATATTACATTTTTGTTGCTTAATTCCAACATTTTTTACAGCATGTACTAAAAAAGTGTTTCACTATATGTGTAAGGATTAACAAACTGACAAACTTAAAGAACACTTTAAACATTTCTAAGTGTTACTTCAGTATCCAAATAGTTTTTCAACAGAATCCGTTCATTGTTAGAGAAACTGATCAAATCAGTAAATGATGGCCAGCGCAGTTTTAAAAAAATATATGAACAAGTATGAGAAACGCAGAGAGGAAGTGGGTCTGTAAGTAGGCAGAGCAAGAAAGAAAGACAACGATTAACAAAAACACAATGCTCACGTCAAAACGGACAGGAAAAGTCTGACAGCTTGTCGTTCTCTTTTTGTCTGAAGCGTGACTTGATGTCTCTATCTAATTATAATCCTGCGCTGTCGTAGCAGGCAGTGATGTATTCGGCTAGAGAACTTTCTAGATGGGTGTTTGTTTGTTTTTTTACCACTTTTACGTCAGATGCAAGGGTTGCTTTTATTAAAACTAACATATTTGGATGTTTGGACTACCACTCAGAAAATTACTTATTTAAAATGAGTTGAAACAACACAATTCTTAAGTTTTTAAGACTTAATTGTTTAATGTTCAACCCACTTACATTTGTAAAAAACGATTAATTTAACTTAATCGATTTGTGCTGGGACAACATGAAGGAATTGTGTAGAAGCCAGCAGTGCAGTAAATCATTGTGTTTACATTTTTTTAAGCCGTTTTAATACACCTGGGCTGTTTTCCCAGCTTACTTACGGAGAGCACAGTGAAAATATGCATGTTTCTATAGGTTTTTGTGTGATTTAGATATTTAGATTTAGATAGTTTTATACTTTTTACATATGAATCTGTACTTAGTTTTCTTTATCATTTATCTTTATCATTTGTGTTTCTGTACTAAATATTGTTTTTGATGCTAGAATTTGTACTGCGTTTGATTCAGAGAGTAAGAAAATATCAAATTATTTTGTTTTCTGCTGATAGATTGGAACAGTTGATGTCTTACTGATTCTTTATACTGAAAAAATTAAGGTAAGTGGTTGTAAACAATTTATTTGGGCTGAATTTAAACAATGAAATTAAGTTGAAAATTACTCTTTTTATTTTGTTTGTTTAAATTCAACCCATATAAATTGTTTGCAACAATTTTGCAAAAATCATTTAACTGCATCTCTCTGATTGATAAGCATCAATAAAAAACTAAAAAAAGGTTGTTTTAGTGTGACATTTACTCAAATGATTGAGTGGAAATTTCATCTACAATGGTAATTCATAGTGCTTTACATAAAAAGGGATTAAAAAGAAAAATGAAATAATAAGAAAATAAGAATCGAAATTTCAGAAATAAAACCAACAATTAATTAGAATAAATAAAAACAAAAATAAACATCATTTATAAACTTTATTAACTATACTCACAATGAAAATATCCTGTTTGCAAAAGATATAACTGTACTATATTCTATACTACTATAAGCAAGAATTCTCCTACTGATAACGGTTACAACTGCACTTGTTTACCGAGGACCCAGCAGTGCTGGTAAGAGCAAGAATATGATGAAATATGAGACTTGAAGAAAATATGAGAAATATGTGAACTGTGAAGAAAAGGAAAACCCAAGGGAAATATCTCTTGCGGAATACTTTCACTGTGAGTCATGTCGAATAAAACTTTAATTATGTTAAAAAGGTTAAAGCGTTATTTAGCTGTGTTTTTAAGATCTAAAATGCTACTAATGATATTAGCCCTGTAGTTAGATACAGGGTCTTTTATTCCAAAAATAATCAACACAGACTCATTGAAAATGCGTGGAGTCAACATTTTTGAGAAACCACAAAAAAAAACGTACTTAACGGCATAGTTCACGCAAAAATGAAAAGTCTCAAGTGGTTCAAAGCATTATGAGTTTCTTTCTTCTGTTGAACACAAAAGAAGATGTTTAGAAAAATGCTGAAAACCTGTAACCATTGACATCCATGGGAAAAACAGATGCTATGGAAATCAATGTTTACAGGTTTTCAGCATTTTTCTAAATATCTTCTTTTGTGTTCAACAGAAGAACGAAACTCATAAAGGTTTAAAACAATAAATAAATTTGTCCTTTTTTTAATTATCCCTTTAAACATACATCTCACTGCAATTTATGTATGCAAATGAGGAATTTAGGCTGTGCGGCAGTAATGTCAGTTGCTTCATAATGTCAGCAGTTTGATGGAAATGCAATTTGTTGGAAAAAAATTAGGAATATACATTTTTGACAGCTGAAAAATGCAGAAAATCTTAATTCTTATTAAATGTGACTGAGTGCATAGGGCCCCGGCATGTGGGGGGCCCTGGGCTGGCTGCCCTTGATGGTATTCTGTATTCTTCAATATTCTGATCCTAGCTATTTTTTTTACAAGCTTTGGAAATTGACACACCCACATGTCTGCACCGAGGCCTTCTTCTAGGCACAGCATATGCATGCGAATTTGGATGATTGTATAGCTTGTTTAGGTCAGTTAGCATTTCTGTGTGGAGTTTGATATGACATGACATGACGTGACGTGACGTGACGTGACGTGACGTGACGTGACGTGACGTG
>CAIGQW010054073.1:2308488-2332461 GCA_903798125.1 Danio choprae | reverse complement strand
TGACGTGACGTGACGTGACGTGACGTGACGTGACGTGACGTGACGTGACGTGACGTGACGTGACGTGACGTGATGTGATGTGATGTGATATGATATGGCCTCACGGTGGCGCAGTGGGTAGCACGATCGCCTCACAGCAAAAAGGTCGCTGGTTCGAGCCTCGGCTGGGTCAGTTGGCATTTCTGTGTGGAGTTTGCATGTTCTCCCTGTGTTGGCGTGGGTTACATGACACATTACATGATGTAACTAAAGAAAAGTCAAGCTTAAATAGGAAAATTATCTAAAACCTTTTTTGATTTTTTTTCCTGGAGATCAGCTGAATGGATTCAGAAATTGTAAAACTAAACTGTTAAACCCTAGGGGAGTTGTAAAATGAGTCTGTTTCCCCCCCAAACATTGGAGTGTTTCTTAAAAAAAGAACAAGTGATAAATAGCATGAATCATAAATCATTGGAAAGGGGCCACGATATACTGTCTTTGCATAGGGCCCAAATATCTGGGCTATGCCCATATCCATAAGTCCTTTTTGATTCTACTGAGAGAGACTCTCGTGTTATTTTACTACTATGGTCCAACTGGGCTGTTGTAAATCCCAGAATAATGTCTTATGTCTTACCCAATAATAGCATCATCATTATATTTGACAGTTTACAAGATGAGCCACTTGAGTTAACCTGAAAGCATCTAGTCAACAGCAGCATCAATTATCTGCTGAATCTCTAGTGGACACTTTGTTTCGAGCAGCCCTAGCGAATGTGTCCAAGATGGATTTCATCTAATCAAAGCAATCAAAGCACAGTTTCAGAAGGACCGCTGAAGATGATGCTCTAACTACTTACATAAACCAGTCATAAAAGAGACATTGTCCTTATGCTTGCTGTCGTCGACCTTTGAAAGCACACATTTGGAATTTATTTATGGACTGTAAACATTCATGAATATTCATGGTTTTATTGCCGGTGTAGGTGTGATGATGACAGTTTACGTTAGCCTGTAAGGCTCCTAATGCTAACACATCACAATTGTTCACAAATTCAAATGTGTGAAAGTATACATGAATTAAAGCGCACTTATGATGCAAAACCAACTTTTGTCAGCTGTTTGGACAGAACTGTGTGTATAGTGTGGGTATAGTATATAGGGTATAGTGTGGGTATAGTATATAGGGTATGGTGTGTCCACACTCACAGTTATATTGGACTGAAATAAACACAACAAGTCTCTTTTTTTACATTTGAAAATAGGATCCAAATCCCAGCCATTTTGAGGCCCACTACAACTATAGGAATACTGTTTTCTCCAGCCGAATTGATTGACATGAATGTATTAACAGGTCTCTGTAGTAACGTGTAAACATGTCCACAGAACAGGATTTGGAAAGAAACTGCGTTTAAAAGATCTGTTCTAACTCTCCGTGATCAGCTGCACCTCAAGAATAACTTTTACAAGTTTTAGGGCTCTATTTTAACGATCTAAGCGCAAAGTCTAAAGCGCATGGTGCAAAAGCATTAAGGGCGTGTACGAATCCACGTATGCCATTTTAAGGACGGAAAAATAAAGTTTGGTCTAACAGGCCTGTGCTTATTCTCTTAATGCGTTATGGGTGTGTTTTGAGCATAACATGCATGGTGCATTTGCTATTTACATGGCAGACTTTGTGAGACTAGCAAGAAAACAGTTAAACAGATCATCTGCACAAGGATAAAGAAGAGCCTCCTCCATTTCTAAATTCAGTTTTAATTTCCAGCAAACAAATAAATGAACAATAATAATGAAGTGTGGTCAAAAAACTGAGTTATGTCCAAACACACCTCCTATTCTTATGCCCCATATAATGATGCATACATCACCAAAACCCACCAGGTGGCAAATCTAAACTTGTTTTTATTAAAACAAATAGGCATATAATAAATAATACTGGGGGCAGCATGGTGGCGCAGTGAGTAGCACAATCGCCTCACAGCAAGAAGGTCGCTGGTTCGAGCCCCGGCTGGGTCAGTTGGCATTTCTATGTGGAGTTTGCATGTTCTCCCCGTGTTTGCGTGGGTTTCCTCCGGGTGCTCCGGTTTCCCCCACAATTCCAAAGACATGCAGTACAGGTGAATTGGGTAAGCTAAATTGTCCGTAGTGTATGTGTGTGAATGAGTGTGTATGGATGTTTCCCAGTGATGGGTTGCAGCTGGAAGGGCATCTGCTGCGTAAAACACATATGCTGGATAAGTTGGCGGTTCATTCAGCTGTGGCGACCCCAGATTAATAAAGGGACTAAGCTGAAAAGAAAATGAATGAATGAATAAATAATACTGATAGTAATAATAATATTATACAAATGCAAATTGTCATGAATAAACTGAAAAAAGCCCCCGGAGGTATAGAAGGCATGGAGGTAGTAGTTTTTATATTTATATAGAAAATAAGAATTTTTGTAACATTTTAATCCTTCTATTTTATTTTTTTTCATATGTAAAGATATTTGTGTATTGCTGTACATCCTTTGTGTATTAAGCAATCTGTAAGCGTTTGGACCCACATAGGCGCATAACTAACGTGCTCTGCACTGGACTTTAGACCAGTTTTTAGTTGGTCAATGGCGAAGTTTATTTCAGTTCTTCAAAATATCAACCCGCCTTAACACACCTCCTTTTTAGACCAGCACACCCATGAGTCCACAAAGTGGCGCAAATGGATTTGCTATTAAAACAATGTGGCGCAAAGGGTGAAAATTACAGTTGCGCTGATCTGAAAATAGCAACAAATCATGATAGGGTCCTAAAACATTTTGAAAACAGTACATATTTGTAATAAAGAAAAGACAGTAAAATATGTATGTACGCTATGCAATTCATAACCGCTCGAATCACTACAGCCGCATAGTGTCAGTACAACTATATAGGAAGATGCTTTAACCATACAACTGGGGTAGCTCAACCAACTCATTTGCATTTAAAGGCACAGTCAACAAAAACAGCTACATTGCCTCTGACCCCCAAATTCACATATTCAGCAGGATATAATAAATGATCTGATGGGAATTTTGTGCTGAAACTTTATAGACACATTCTGGAGACACCAAAGACATATCTTACATCTTGTAAAAGGGGTATAATAGGGCCCTTTAATATAAAAAAGACCCTAGTTTAACATCAATAATAAAGATATACCCTACAAATGACGCACACAGGAGGATGAAAAGTGTTGATGAGAGACACAAATTGAAGCATGCTAACAGCCCTATAGTGACACAAGCAGCAAGATATAAAGAGCTTGAGAAGGAAGAAATAATGAGCAAGCGAGGAAAAGAGAGGGCGAGTAAAAGGGGGACTGTGAAGGTACCACAGGGGATTTTAACGTTTGATTGTGGTCGTGCATCATTAGATTCTCCTGAAACCTGATTATGGCTCCGCTGTAACTATTCTTGTATCCAGACAAGCCGAGGTGAGGGAGTTTCTGAACAGAGCGATGACGTCTCGGTATACAACTTGAAAACTGAATTATTAGACCTCCTGTGAAATTTGTATTCTTTTTCTAATATTTCCCAAGTGATGTGTAACACATTTTGCACTGTATTTATATTTTTCTTCAGGAAAAAGACTTTTTTTCTGCTTGTCTGGATGGAACTAAAAAAAGAAGAAGATATTTTAATTTAATTATTTGATTGACTACAAAACAAAGCAATGTTGTCCAATGACTTGCATAATTAACCTAGTTAATCCTTTACATCGCACTTTAAGCTGAATAGTATAAATAACTTGTAAAATATAATGTACTGTCAATGACAAAATAAAACCGACAAAAGAAATTAGTTTTGAAAAGATTATATTTAAAATGTGTGAAAAAAATATTCTCTCCCTGTTAGACAAAATTTGAGAAATATTAAAACAATTTTAATAATTCCCACGAGGGTTAATAATTAAGTCTTATGAAACTGACAGTTTCTTGACTTTTATTTTATACTTTGTCCTCTTAGTTATCGATAACTAAAACTAAAATACCCCTCTTTTCTTATAAACAGAAACAAATACACAGCACTATTATTACCCAGCAGGCACACAATGCCATAAGGCGTTAATATTAGGTTAGATTTAGGCCGTGACGTCAAGTGACTTAAATTTAATGTCTAGCCAGCTTCTAAGGACAATGTTATTTTGAAGTCCAATAACGAGGATATTTGGTTGATATTTTCTACTCTCTTCGTTTACTGTCTTTTATTACTATATGTACAGCACTTAAATAATAAATTGTATTAACCTGAATAATATTACTATGAAACAAGAACTAAATTGAATAAAAAAATCAATGATGCAAAAATAACACTGATTCCTTAGTGAAATTA
The DNA here is from genome assembly GCA_903798125.1 of Danio choprae. Lineage (NCBI taxonomy): Eukaryota > Metazoa > Chordata > Actinopteri > Cypriniformes > Danionidae > Danio > Danio choprae. The sequence continues at coordinate 2,328,128 of CAIGQW010054073.1, read as the reverse complement.
AGATTTCCTTTCAGCAAAAAAATTAGGCTTACACCAATGTTTTTTAGATGATTTTGTGACATGATCTGTTTGCTGGTCTCTCACATTCAAATTGTATTTTGGCAGCGCAAAGCATCTAGAGAAATACAGAAACAATGAACTGCCAAAATGCAGCTTGGTTGTGAGAGATAACTTAAACGGAGTCAGTGTTTGGAAGGGATTAAATGATCCCCAGGATAGATTTTATTCCTGCGTGTGTCTTTTTTGTTTAATCAACATAGACAATTCAAGTAAATTAAAGTCACAATGACATAGAAACAGACAGATCTTTTCCTCAGTGTTCTGTTGTAAAAACAAATGAAACAGATTGCAGAAAAAGAAAATAATGGTGGATGGAGAATTTGTAGGAAGTTAGATCTTGATCGAGTTAGATCCAATTCAAATTCATTCATTCATTTTCCTTTGGCTTAGTTCCTTATTTATTAGGGTTCCCCACAGCGGAATGAACTGTTAACTATTCTGGTATATGTTTTACGAAGGGAAACACCAGTACTGGGAAACACCCATACACTCTCACATTCACACACACACTCATACACTACAGCCAATTTTGTTTACCCAATTTACCTATAGCGCATGTCTTTGGGCTGTGGGGGAAACTGGAGCACCCGGAGGAAACCCACGCAAACACGGGGAGAACATGCAAACTCCACAGAGAAATGCCAACTTACCCAGCCGGGACTCGAACCAGCGACCTTGCTGTGAGGCGACAGTGCTAACCACTGAGCCACCATGCCACCCTTCCAATTCAAATTTTAGCATAATTTACTCTGATGTTGATCAAAACTCATGAGAAATGTGTTCAATTTCAGAACATAGATAAAGATATTTGTAATCAGACATGATATATGAAGATTTCAGTCCCTCCAAAGTCTGCTCACCCAAAACTTGTGATCTGAATAAAAAAATAATTCATATGAACTGAGAGGTTTAAGCCAAGTCCTCAAAATAACTAACTAACTAACTAACTAACTAACTAACTAACTAACTGAATGTATGAATGAATGAATGTATGAATGTATGAATGAATGAATGTATGAATGTATGAATGAATGAATGAATGAATGAATGAATGAATGAATGAATGAATGAATGAATGAATGAATGAATGAATGAATGAATGAATTAGAGTGCAACTCTCTTTAGGTTAATGCAATGCAAATGTTGTTATAGAGAAGCTAAATTCTTAAAGGTACACTACAAGTCAAAAGCTTAGACACATAAAGCTTTGTTCTCGTTTAAGTCCATTTTGCTCATCAAGGATGCCTTTATTTGATAAAATAAAAAAACATTTTAAAACATGTAATTCTTCGTCCATTTCTTCTACATCCATGGTTAAGTTCAGTTCACTCAAAAATAAAAATTCTGTCATCATTTACTCATTCTCCACTTGTTATAAACCTGTTTGAGAGCTATATTCTTCATTTGAACACAAAGGAAGATATACCGAAGGATGTTGGAAATAAAAAGCTTCTTCTATTCACTTCTATAGCATTTTTTGTTATGGATGTCAATGGCTGACTTTTTGCAGCATTCTTCAGACAATCTTGTTTTGTGTTCAACAGAATATATATATATATTACAGTATAGCTATATTATCTTCAAATTGAAATGTAAACTATGTATGTTTTTAAATAAATAAATGATAAGTGTATGTGTGTAAAAATAGTGTTGTTTGTTCCTCAACTATTATCAAGTGTACATGAGATGGATTCATAAAGGTTTAGAACCATTTGTGTGTGAATAAAATAAGTGAGTATATTATCATTTTAAGATGAACCAACCTTTTAAATTGCTCATATTCACAAACCATATGTACACTTTAAAACATGCTGGGTTCCACTCAACTCCTTTATGTTATCCCAACACAAATCTATTGAGTTAACTTCATCGTTTTTACAAATGTAAGTGAATTGAACATAAAACAAAGAAGTTGTGCCAAAAAACTTAAGAATTGTGTTGTTTTAACCTATTTTAAATAAGTACTTTGAACAAGCAGCAAAAGTCCTTTTTTTGAGTGTGTATCGCGATATGTACATTTACAATGTTTCGATTTATTGTGCGGCACTGAAAACCAGCAAGGGTCATGACGCAGGTCTCTAAAGTTAGTGCATCGATTTTGATTCTGCCATCTCTATGCAACAGCCAGAGCAAATCTGTCATCGTATGTGGGCTGCCACAGTAGAGCACTCCCTTAGGGCACTAGAAAGCCACTCTTGGAAACCCTACAGGGGATGCAGCTTTAATGCATTAGGTTGCTGCCCGCACACTAATCAAGCCTTACGCGTAACATCCTTCTGAGTGCAATCCCAAATCTCTCTTATTCCACTACATATGAGTCATGTGCTGTTTTTTTAATTCCACGAACTCCTCCTTTCCAACTACACTTCCTCCTAGTCCTATTCTTCCTCTTTCGCTGCCTTTGTGTTGTTGCTTTTTTTCATAGACAACCGTTCCCCGACTCAGATGCTGTCAGTCATTCAGAGGTATGGTAATATACATGAGACATGAAAACCCTCACACGCACTCACTCACACGTCCCAGCTGGTAGGTGTAGGTGGAGCGGGGAAAGCCTGTTTGTCCAGTCATCTTGTGTTTTTTTGTGGAGGTGGAGAAGGAGGGAGGAAAAGAGAGAGGTGTCCAGAACATGAGCGAATGGAGGAGGTGCTAAACAACAACATGGACATCCTCGGGTCTGCCGCTGTCTTTCGGTTTGTCTGTCTGTTTATTAAAAGGATCTCTGGAAATTTTGGATTCTGATTGGTTAGTTGTGGCACTGACCAGGCAAACACTTCTCAATAATGATGAATGTCAAGGGCAGGGCTGGAAAACTGACCCTGAAAATCTACAGTATGCTTCCTACGTATTTAGCTCAAGTTGGGTGTCCTTTGTGGTCTTTACAAGAAAACAATGCAAATGCCACAATGGACACACACACACACACACACACACAAAAAGATAATGTCCTGGGAGAATATCACCATACATTTTGCATAAAATATTCACATTGAATAACCAATTGATTAACTAAAATAAAAATGGACAAAACTGAAAACTGTTTTATGAATATGTGTATATATAGGGAAAATGTACTCGTAATTTTCTGCCAGGATTTTTATTTCGTCTACTCAGATTTTTATTATTAAATATAAAAAAATTCTAGTGTTTCTTTTTACATTCTAAAATAATTTCAATTCATCATCAATAATCAATTTACTTGTTTTGAGTCTGTGACCTGATCAACCTGTTTGCTTTTAATACATTTAAACAATTAGCATTTTTATTTGAGTATGGGCCAGTGCTGTAAACATAACAAAAACTATAATGCCCAAACATTTAGTGTAAATACATTGGGAAAATGCCTTGGTTTGGTCCAGGAAGCTGTCCATAGGAACTGAGACCAAATTTGGTGTTGGTTTGTTTTTCCTTTCAGCTGTAAGTGACAGTAATTGCATTCTTTAGTCACCTATTGTCAAATCCCTTAACGATTATCCCAACGCTGATGCTTCACATTTCTATATTTGAAGTCTTAACCCTTATGTCTCTAGAGTGAAAAATCCCCGTGCAAACAATGCGTTTGTTTGTTTCATTCGTTTCTGGCGTCTTTTTAATAATGCGGAGGGCAACATAATCCAAGGGGACGGAGATGCTAAGCCAGAAACGAGCTGTGTGCCTCTTTCATGTGCCTCGTGCGCTCCTCCTCGCATGCTCTCCGTTCAGTCATTACCGGGCGCCGTGCCTGCGCGCTCCCCCGCCCTCTCCAAACTACGTCTCCACCATCGTAACTCTGAGCTAAGACGTCTGACTTCCCTCGGTCCAAACTGGTGCGCGAGAGCCCTCCCCTCCTCTCTCCGCACCGCCTTTTCCGTTTGCCACCCTCGCTTGGGCTTGACCCGACTGGTGACGTAGAGAGATTCCGTGGTGCCCACAGCCGTAGGCGCGCGCTGCGCTCGGGTATATAATGGGCCCGGGACCCATCAGACGGCACTCTCTCAGTCGCTCCGACTCGGGAACCAGAGCATCAGCGGAGATAGCAGAGAATCAGTCGCTAAACTCCTCAGGCTAACTCGCTTTCGGCTTTGGTTCGGAATGGAAACATCAACTTTTACGCGGAGCCAACGCAGCTCCTTTGCGCACAACTTTAAGAGTAAGTTTCTGCTTCTTCTCTGTTCATCTTTGAGCTTTTGAAATCTGCATTTGAAATGCTTAAGTTTTGGAAATGAATGCACTGAAATTTGACGATTGATATATCCAAACGATTTAGAATTTTATCATTTTTGCATGGTCTTACGCAGCTACAGTTGGTTAGAAAATATTTCGTCTTTGATGCATATGTGTTTTGTATTTATGTATTAGTGATTTGAACTAAGTGTTTATTCAAACAAGTTATACCAAGTGTACGCATAGCCTATATTTTAAAGTTTATAGTTTTTGTAACTTTGAATTGCATTTGTGAGAGAGAAAAGAGAGACTAATATTCAGAGTATGAAGAATATTTGCAGCATTAGCCTACATTTCCTATAACTTTGATTTGATCACATAATCGCACTTTTTCGACGACTTTAAATTACTAACGGGCTGAAACTGAAAACAAGTAATGAAATTACATTGCCACATTGATAGAAAACAGATACGTTGTAAAGATGATAACATGTTTGTGCGTTTATAGAAATTCGTTTTGACGCTAATCAATTTTGGAAATTAAATGTAAAAACATCAAGCCATTAATATGTTTTTAATATAAATTGATGCATTTAAAATGATTCTTACCGACTGTTTTGGAGAGCTCTTCTGCGGATAATGAGCAGTAAGCATGCGCTATAGCTAGTAAGACAGTGTGATGTGACGCGCTCTCTCTCTCTCTCTCTCCTCCATCAGGCGCGCTCTCGCTCTGGCTGGTTGTCTGGCTGGTCGTGGTAAAGCCGGTGCCTGCGCAGAACTGCCCGCACCGGTGTGTGTGTTATCCGACCCCAATGACAGTGAGCTGCCAGGCGCAGAACTTTACCATTGTGCCCCACGGCATGCCCTACGAATCCCAGCGCGTTTTTCTGCAGAACAACCGCATTACTGAATTGAGAGTGGGGTCTTTTGCTTTTGGCACACAGGTAAGGAACTATATGTGGGACAGAATAAAACATTTAATACAATTGCGTTTATAAATACAGATTAAAGAAATATATGCCATTTTGGTTGTTGAGTTTACTAATTTTGTTTTTCCTTAATATCTTCACTTCATTTTTCTCTTCCTCTGTCTTTTCTATTCATTAATTCATCACATACCAGGTTTTGTGGCTCTTCTCTAACAACATCACTTGGATTGAGGCCGGTGCATTCAGTGAGCTGCGCGATCTGGAGGAGCTCGATCTAGGTGACAACCCAAACCTTCACCGCCTTGAGGGTGGAGCTTTCCGGGGCCTAGAGAAGCTCCAGAGCCTCCACATGCACCGCTGCAAACTGGCTGCCCTTCCCCATGACATCTTTCACAAGCTCTACAGCCTGCAGTTCCTCTACCTGCAGGAGAACCAGCTCCACTTCATCCAGGATGATCTCTTCGCCGACCTGATTAACCTCAGCCAGCTCTTCCTGCATGGTAACCGCATCCGCACCCTGTCCGAAAATGTGTTTCGTGGTCTGGTCAACCTCGATCGCCTGCTCCTGCATGACAACAGGGTCCGTCAGGTCAACCGCCGCGCCTTCCGGGACCTGGGCCGGCTGACCATGCTCTTCCTCTTCAACAACTCTCTGGCAGAGCTCCCAGGTCAGGCCATGCGTGACGTCTCCTCCATTGAGTTCCTCCGGCTGAACAACAACCCCTGGGCATGCGGCTGCGAGGCTCGCCCCCTGTGGGAGTTCTTCAGAGGTGCCCGTCTGTCCAGCTCCGAGGTTCTGTGCGCTTCTCCAGCTTCTCGCCGTGGACAGGACCTGCGCTTCCTGAGGGAGATGGACTTCGCCCTGTGCCCCCTTCCTGACCCCGGCTCCCTGGCTGGCACCACCACCACCACCTTCAGCACCAAGACCCGCTGGTGGTTCTCCAAGAACAAGCCTGTCAGCACTTCCAAGGGCATCTTTGAGAAGAGCTCTGAGACCAAGGCGCATCCCTACACTGGAGGAAAATCTTCAGTGACATCTACATCCACCAAATATGAGCTCGGGGAGGAAGAGGCTCTGCTTCCCAAGCTTGACCCAGAAGAGTATTGGGCCAACTATGGCAATGAAGATGCAGGCATCACCTCCCTGCGCTGCTTTGAGCTTGAGTGCCCTCCAGAATTCGACTCTCTGCCACCATCTTCCTCTTCTTCTCGTTCCTCGTCTTCTGCACTCTTGCTACTCTCCATGTCTGTTTTGACTGTCTGCATCCATCTTCTCTTTGGCTGAATCTGTCCCTCTCAGATGAACCCTTCTCCCCCTCATTTTTTCTCCTCTCTGGAGGAGGGAAAACCCTGTTTGCTCGGTTTAACTCTTGAATGCCTTGATTCCTGTTTACCACGTGCCTCACCTGTATCTTTGTTCTGTTCAGTTTGAGCCTCTAGTTTCTGGTATCTAGAGGGCACTACACTGATTTAGGATACAGTGGGCAAGCAGGGAACGTTGGGCAGTACAGGCCCTTAATGGAAAGTTATGAAAGCTGTTTACAGGGCTTGGTTAGGTTAGGCAGATACTCGGTCCTTTTTTGAGGACAAGTGTATTCTGAGCCATCTCTGTCGGTCAGTGCAGACAGAGGATAGACATTTCCATCTTAGGTTTACGTACAATATTTGTATGCTTTTAGACTTTTTCAGCCACTCTAAGTGCTTCTATGATAGTTGTAATTATAGTTTGTGATGTCACCATGACACCCTCTTTCCAACACTCTACAGCTCCATTTTACAGTAGTTACTGGTAACAATAGCATAATGAGCAAATCCTTTGATTCCCTTTGGAGCGATCGAATGTAATATTTCATCTATTAGGACAGAAGTGTCTCAAAATCAGTCAAAGCACGAGAAACACAAAAGAAATGGCATGCAACAGCAAGGCAAGATAAAGAGACAGAACAATGAAGTGATGGGTTGGAAAGTGTTGCAATTTCAAAATAAGATGAACAGAGAAAGAGAATGCACGAGCAGGACAGTCAGAGAGTACGCACAAGGGAAGGCGAAAGATTACATCACCCACCAGCTATGACAGCAATTATCACTTGTGTAAATATGACATCTTGGCAGAGGGAGCTGTAAATAGCGCTATTAAAGGGCCTTATGTTTGTCACTGTTCTGAATGGCCAAGAATGTCACTGTGAGTAACATCTGTGATAATTCTACGGTCAGTGCATGGAAAGATCAGTCAACGGTGTGAGAGTGTGAGAATGTACCTTTTTGTATTCTTGTCAAAGTACTGTTAACATGTTCTGTCAAAACTGTAAAATACAGTACCAACATTGTACTAAGAGTTTTCTTCTTTTGTTCTTCTTCAAGTCTAACCAATTGTATCAGTACAATAGCACATTCCATCCTTTCTCATTTAAGGTATTGATTTATTGTAAATCTAACTAGACAGTCAACACTTTGAACCTAGTAAAAACAGAATTGGCAAAATGTAAATCTAGGACTGATTTCCCAAGGCAAGGCAATATATGGAGCAAGCTGGACTACCAGTGCAAAGCTGATTACAAAATCAGTAAATTGTGCTTACTGACAGATTGGTTGACATCCATAATAATGTCTACCATTGGTCACAGATGTGTGAAGAACAGGTGCAAACATAGACTGCCTGGGCTGCTCTTTGTGGGCATTCTGAAGGAAATGGCTTTGCCTAATCTCTTTCCTCCTCTTTCGAAACTGCAATAACGAATCAAAATGCTTTAGGGAAAACTAACACAAACAGCAAGGACAAGAGAAGAGAGAAAAGGAAAAGGAGAGAAAGAGAAAAAGTGCAGAATGCAGGGGCGGTTGTGGGCGGTTATGCCAAAGATATGGATGATAAAGGATGGACATGCTGATAGAAGGAGAAATGCAATCTAAAGTTCCTTAAAAACAATATGTAATGATCCGAAAGATATTTTGATCCAATGTTAATTCTAGCAATATCCTGTTTTGTGTTTACCCTGGAAAGCAAATACTGTTCCTTTTGTCCTACGGATGACACATTTCTGTCTTATAATTGTTTGTATGATGACGTGTGAATGTATATCTCAGCCAAACGGGTAACGGGTCAAACTGCCTTCAGGTGCTCTCAAGCGACCAGGTTTGTGAGGTTGCTCATAGATGACCAAAGCATTAGTTATACCTTTCTACCCTGAATGTATGCATTTGAATGTACGATTTTGAAGGAATGAGCTGTTGAATCTTTTCACTACTCCACAAAGTGACGGACAGATAGCATAACAAAAGAATAAATGCTTATCTGTGGATTATGAAACATCTTTGGTGTGGGTGTACTTTCTTTATATCTTCATCCAACGGCCAAGACTCTGCAGTACAATCCCGCATGTGCCTTCTCTCCCTCTCATCTTTCAGTCTGACCTCCCTTGACATACAGACAGACAGACAGACAAATAGACAGACACACACACACACACATCTACTCCTCACTGCTTGTAAAGTTCTTTGAAGGCAACATCATTCACTATAACATGCAGTTACTATGCAACCAAACTGGCCACCATTCAGAGCTTCGATTCAGAGTTGCAGAGTACGCAAGACATGCACGCACTGGCCAACACAAACAAATGTATCCCCAAGGCTGACAAAAGGATGCAAAATGATGATATCGAAAAAGATTTTTACAAAGAACTCCAGCTGTGCTGTTGAATTGGGTTTTGTCAGTTCGGATTCAGAAAGCCTGTCTTTCTCTTTCGCTCTTTCTGAAGCTGTTCAGCCTTCAGCAGATGGCTCTCACTGAATGAGCAGCAAGATGCAGAGAGCTTGCTTCAGTCTCCCACCATGTGCAAAGCCAGGCTGTGCTTAACACAAATGTGCGTGCATATACGCTCTCACAAACATGTGAGTCCCGGTGAGAGGCTCAAGTGCTTTTTCTCTCAACTCCACCATAAATGTTCAATAAAAACTACTGCCAACAGGCTGTTTCATTTTCCATCCAAAACCTAATCTTCAGCCTGTTTGAGTTACATCTTGCACTGGTTGCACACATAGCAATAAGTCAAATTATTATAGTCTACATGTACTCTATAATTCAACTAGTCAATCAACTAATTGAGCAAACTGATGCACTGATTTTGATGCATGAGGTTATTCTGTGAATTAAGGCTTTGAATCAAAGACATCTGCACCTTGATTCCTCATTGGATGGAGTACAGTTGCGCAAATAGTCCTTCATCATCCCACCCACCATCTGCGTGCCCATTGGCTGTCAGCCACGCTACTTAACAATGAGACACAATGAGTTGGCCGGCAATGGAGGGGTAGCGACCACGTCAATATCGCTGAATATTAGATCAAATATGACTCATTAAATCACATGAATGGGGGATATGTGAGAGAAAGACTGAGATGGGAAGGGCAACAACAATATTTGTGTGTGTGCATGTGTGTGTGTGTGTGAATTCGCCGGAAGTTGCTCATCACAGTGAGTGTTTAATAGTGTTGCATTTCACCCCCATGAGAAACAAATGGCACATATATTAGATTGCTGATACATACCGGCACACACATAGACACCCATTTAGTATGTTGCTTGGTTTACAAAAACTCACATACCTTTGCAGAGATGGAATTGCATTTTCCCTCTACCAAAGATGATTAGTAACTTATAATCACAGATTTCTCATTTCTAGCCGCCGCTGGGTTTCATTTGGTATAAATTAGCAGTCGTTTCAATATATTCCCACATCTCTTTCATGCAGTTCAGCCCAGCTCAGAGCTCCCGTTCTTTCTTACACATTTTGTGTTTTTTTTTTTTTCACACTCTCTCTTCTTTCGGTCTTTCCGCTCTGTTTGTCGTCATCGACTCCTCTCTCACCCCTCCCTCACCTTTTTTTTATTTCTCATTCTCAACTCACTCCCTCATCTTCTTCACTTTCTACAGCTCTTCTTGATATGAGCAAGCCACCTTCACTTTCTTTACTCCTCCCCTGATGCTACTCTCTTTTCTTGGTGTCTTGAGTTTAATAATTCAGAGCCTGATGCTCTGAGAGATAGTCACCCCTAGGATTGATTTGTGATTCAGGCAGGATTTAATGACGTTCTGATTATCAGTGAGAATATCTGTTACAGGATGAAAGTGAAGAGTTAAGGGAGTGCTGACTTGATGCATCAGCTCCCATTTATGTTGTTTAAACACACTGACAAGTTTTCATCTTTTATGTTTTGATGTGCTTTTAAAGTGTGAGTGCTGTAAAACTGACGTTAAACCTTGAAAGGGAACCAGAGGGGGAGAGAGAGAGAGAAAGACAGACTGCAAGAGACATCAGCAGCACAGCCGAAATAGTGTGTGAAGCGATGAATAAAATGCAGGGAAGAAGAGTGAGAGAAGATGTGAGATATTTGAGTCACATTCTTGGCAGATTCCGGCGCCACAGACATTTGGAGAGTTTATGAATTGCGTATGCAAAGTCGCACACTTGCGCGGGTGCACACATACACATTCATTTAGAGCTAATCACACATTCAGAGAGCGCTGCACTCATCCTGCAGTGAGGCAGACGGTTTTCAAATGGAGTGCGTCATCGCTCTCATCAGCGGACCGTGGAGAGTTCACGTGCATGCGATTCAAGCTCACTCATACCTGCAACTTTACTGTCTGCAGAAACAACTTTCATGTGAGACTTAAAGAAAAGACCTTATTCATAAACACCCCCATTCACTGCATCTACAGAAGATTGAGTCAAGCTGTCAGTCAATAAAAGGCCATTAAAGGTGTACTTACTGTAGGTAGTTGAGTGTATCTGTGTGTAAGCGAGCTTATACACTGCAGGATTGTAAAACTATTTGAAAAGCTGTGGAGTTACACAACAAGGTTGGATTAATTACACCTTGCTTTATTGCACACGCTACAAGGTCATGCGGAAATGTTATCAGAAATTTGTAAAAAAAAAAAAATACTGAAGCATTTCTCAATGCATTAGAGAGGTTCGAGTTATGTCGCTGATCTGCTTATATTTAATAAATATTAACACTGCAGATCTTCAAAATCTGTCTGCAAAAATAAAAGTCTGCAAAAATGTGTGTAGTGTGAGCTTGACTTTGGCCCAATCCCAATTCTACCCCTTAGCCCTTCCCTTTAACCCTACCCCTCATTTTGCGCGTTCAAGTGGAGGGGTAGGCGTGTCCCAATTCTCTTTAGCTTAAAGGCATAGGGCTAAGGGACAGGTGCTAGATAGCCCTTGGAATGGAAATTTTTCAGGACCACACTCGAAACCAATGGGTGAGAAAATTTCCCAGAATACACCATCTACAACGACAGCATGGCTGCACACTTTTTTTTAATTTCTTGTCATTATTAGGAATTTTTAGAACAAAAAATATGTTTTAATACATTCATAACGGCGTTTGTGTTTTACCGTCATGGTTTAAAAAAAAAAAACGCTAAAATAAAAACCACTAAATTTTGCTATCTATAATGCATAATAATAACTCATGTATAGTAGCCACACCACATACTGTCACTCGATGACACTCGAATACCGTCAGAAAAGTCTAGTGACTGGGAATGACCTTTTTACAGTGTCTGGTATAATGCTGATGTTGTTTTTGTGTGTTTTATTGCCACTTTATATCATTATGATAAAATGATATCGTTGCCTTCAGTGATTTCCTGAAGATAAATACCAAAAAAATAACACAACTGGAATAACTACAGCAGTCGCCGTCATCGATCTCATATGAAGCAAGAGATCACGATGACATATGATGAAGGGGTAGGGGTACAAAAATAGAATTGTGATTGGGCCCTTGGGTACCCCAATGCAAAATTGCAATTTAAAACTCATTCATTCATTTATTTTCCTTCGGCTTAGTCACTTATTTATGAGGGGTCGCCACAGCGGAATGAACCACCAACTATTCCGGCATATGTTTTACACAGCGGATGCCCTTCCAGCCGCAATCCAGCACTGGGAATCACCCATACACTCTTTCATTCACACACACACACACACACACACACACACACACACACACACACTCATACACTACAGCCAATTTTGTTTACCCAAATTCACCTATACCACATGTATTTGGACTGTGGGGAGCACCAGGAGGAAACCCACGCCAACACAGGAAGAACATGCAAAATCCACACAGAAATGCCAACTGGCCCAGCCGGGACTCAAACCAGCGACCTTCTTGCTGTGAGGCGACAGTGCTAACCACTGAGCCACCATGCCACAAATATAAAATTGTTAAATGCATTTAAAAAGTACATTATGAAGTCCATCTGCCAAATTGGTCATAACAGATCCTACTAAAAAGCATAAATGAAGACTAGTTTATACTTACCATATCAAAAGTTGTATGAAAATTAAATAAATTAATTTCAACTAGCTACCAATTTATTCACTCTCTGTCCTTCTGCTTAGTCCCTGATTAGCTACCGATTTACCAAAATGTAAAATAACTATGAATGGCTATGAGATTGTGCTAACATACTAATCAAAATGCAAGTTCAAAAGTGACTTTTCATATGTTTTACATATGTGGTAACTGTTTGTACAGCACAAATAGTACAGCACAAAAAGTATTGCTATGCATACTTTTAAAATCTGTACTGTATTTGGAAACAAACTTCTTGACTGCTAATACATTGTACAGCTACATCCTCAGATGTGAATTTCCAACATGGTCGAGGAAGGTATATTAACATGCTTAATGAAAAATATATTATAATAATAATAATAATTTAGCTACTTAAAGCAATGTACATAAGTGAGCTCTTGGAGGAATTTCCAGTCTGATCATGAATATAAAAAAACAATTGGGAGTTCAATTTAAAACCGATCTATCCACTGACGATAGCACCGTACCCACATAGGATGATGTAGAAACCACTTATATTGACACTTATAATGCAGCCAAACCTTATTGACTAATCCTCAGTGCTGACAAAATTAAAGGGTTGGATTGTTCATCAGCTTCCCAATTATTACCAAATTCAACAAGTTTTCAACTTCAATGCCTTGGCACACATGTGCAAAAGATAGTGGCATAAACAGCAGAAGTCAACAATTGAAACGGTCAAGTTTCCACCTGGGTCACTCAAATGAAACCTGTGAAAGAAGCATAGCATCACAATCAAAACAAATAAATTTGATCTTTTGGATGCTTATCCTACAAACATTATGGCTAAATGGATCTGAAATGTTGACACTGTTAAAGTGTCCCTGATGCCAAATATAAAGCCCTTGTTAACTGCCAAGCTTTAAAAAACCCCGAAATGGGATCAATCTTAACTAAATGTTTGCTAAGGGACAATAATTCTTCTTCTTGGCCATATCTCCATGTGATTTATTGCACTTCAATGTAGGCTCTTGCATGAGTCAGTGTTAAATGCCACCTCTCTCTATCTTGCACAATTTTCATTAGAACTAGTGGTCCAACATCAGATCTTGCCAGCAACTATGACATCCACATTGTTCTTGGACGTCGTCTTTTTGTGGTACCTTCTACCCTTCCATGTAATACAATGCAGGCAATCCTATTTTGGTTCATACAAAGTACATGACCAATGGAACAATGTTTTCTTTCTTGCACTGTTTGCATGACCATTACTGTCTGATTAAAAACTTTTCTCATATCATCATTTCACATCTTTTCCATGATGTGAACTACAAATATTTTACAAGTACATATACTACAAGCGCTTGCAGTTAAACTACAAGTAGTTGTTTCTCTTTAGCACTCCTAATTGTCAACCGCACAAAGCAATTTGGAAGTATGAGGGATCTGTAAAGTCTAATTCTGGTCTCATTTTTTATCTTTTTACATTTACATTTATCCAAAGCTACTTACAATTGAGGAGGTATTCAGCGATTCAACAAGAAGAGGCAATACATACAACAAGTGCTAGTTATTATTCAAAGTAACTTGTTTGTGATCAGAGAATTTAGTGCTAATGTAGGCTCCTGGAGGGGATGCAGACCTTCAGGACCTTCAGGAGCAGGTGGAGGTATGAGGGTGCAGTGGCAGTGGCTGTCCTGTAAGCAAGCATCAGTGATTTGAACTTGATCTGAGCTTCAACCGGTAACCAATGCAGAGAGATAAAGAGAGGTGTTACATATGGGCTCTCTTTGGCTCATCGAAGACCAGACAATCTGTAGCATTTTGGATCATCTGTAGAGGCTTGAGAGTGCAGGATGGGAGACCAGAGCATTGCAGTAGTCTAGCCTTAAAATGACAAGAGCTTGGACTAAAAGTTGAGCAGCATGATCTGTTAAGAAGGGTCTAATTTTTCAAATGTTCATTTCTTACATAATTTAACAAAATTACAGCTTAATTGTAAATGACCTATACAATAAAATAACCATGACTCAACACTGTTTTCTGCAAGAATGCTTGCCACTGATATGGATGTATCCCTAGCAACTAAATGCACTTTATCAATAGCAAAAACTCTCATGAAAGTAACCAAAGTTGAAGAAAGACACACTTGAAATGTTTTCAACCTTTTGTTTGACCTTTTTCGCATTAAAAACTTTGACTGCTATTTCACAATATCACTTGAAGACTGATAATTATGCTGACACATGAGAGTGTGTGTCTTTTTTTTTGTAAGTGCATTAAGACAATTAGGAAATCTCCATTATCTGATTTTGATTATATGGTTAACACTCCATTATCAGTTTTTGATTGCATTTAGTTTTACGCATCTGAAATGTTCAAGCAAATGCCAAGTGTATAGCAACAACTTATCAGGCGTGAAATATTATGTAAAATGCAGGCTAAAATGCATGGTAAGTTGATGCATTCACGAAAGGTGAATATACACAGGAAAAATCATCTCAAACTTGCTAGTACCATCTGCCTGTGCGTCTTTCTGCAAAGCTAGATCAAACAGACTCTTGTTTGCATTAAAACCAAATCAGGATCCAAGTTTGATCTAACAGTGGAAATGAGATGCGTACTTTCATCTCTAAGGAGCCGTCCACACAGGAAGAGCTCTTGCATTTAAAACAGCTAGACAACGCAGCACACAGAGGACACAGTCTCCAGACATTTTTTCACAGCTCAGGTATTTTTTACCTTGACATGATGACATCTTGGGGGAAAAAAATCACTTTTGGCAGAAGATGTTTAAAAAACAGTTACATCCCCTGGGATCCTAACTATAGTCAGAGCACTAGGTTTATGACGGTATCAGTTTTTATTGCGGTGTATGGTATTATCACGATATTGTCCTATGCTGCAAAAAAGTGAATTTAACAGGTATAATAACAAAAATACTTAATATATTGCTTTATTGTATATACAACACTCAACAGTACACAAATCTCACAAATCTCTCATTTAAATAAATATTTTCTATAGGATGCTTTACAATATTATATTTGTGCATGCACATAAGATTAGTGAGTACCGAAGTCAAAACTTGAGCTAATGTAACTAAATAACTTAACGGTCCAAAATTAGTACACCCAAATTTATATGTTAGAGAAACATATTAATTATAAATTTTGTAGTTTGTAATTTTTTTCCCAATATTTCGTATGGATTTTACCGCATAATCTTTCGATTTCTAAAGATGTTCGGTGACTAAAATTGTATTTTAATAAATATATCTGTTTAATAAATCTTTTTTTGTTCAAATACACCAAAATTTGTTACCTATATTCACTGAGAAATGGATAAAAATATTAATTTTCAAAATAGGGTGTACTCACTGTATGTATTCAGAGTAAACAAAATATCAAGCAAATTAAATTGCAAGAGGATTATAAAGCACAATAGGTAACACTTTCCAATAAATTATTTTTTAAAATACAATTAAATAAAAAATACAACTATATCTTATTAGTTATAAGCTCTTTTTTTAATAGTTATTAACATTTATAAAACAATTATGACTTACAATTATGATTGTAACTACAATATTTATACATTATTAGGAATTAAGTAATGAACATCACCTAGGATTAATGAAAGCTTTTGTAGTTTTCATCAAGAATTTAGTTAAATTAACTAATGTAACTAATGTCTTAATGTACAATAGCCCTATAAACAGTGACAGAATTTTGGGTCCCACTTTATATTAGGTGGTCTTAACTGCTATGTACTTGCATCAGTAAATAAATACAATGTACATACTGGGGATACAGGAAGGGTTAAGGACAGGTTTGGTGGTATGGGTAGGTTTAAGGGTGGGTTAAGGTGTAAGGGATACAGTCAACAGTGTAATTACAAATGTAACTACAGAAATTAATTACAGATGTAATTACATGCAGGTATTTAATCAATCATCAATGTAAAAACATCTATTTAAACAAGTGCATTGTAATAAATCTCTAATTTCAGTGCAATTCCAAATTAGTTAAGGTCACCTAATACAAAGTGGGACCGAATTACCAATTATTAGTATTTTGAAGTGTCCATATCAATATGGGGCATGCTCATTATCACGATATGTTGAATTACAGAATATTAGCATATGTCTACACACTTTGAATATAGAAAAAGATGTTAATTCAAATGTTACTTCTCAATTGCCTACTTGTTTTTGTATTATCTGCATCTGGGAAATAACCCATAAGTCCCTGAGGCTGGATAATTAGCATATAATAGCATAAAATCCTGACTTCCCAGCACATGTAAACAGCTGCTTCTGGATTGACATTGATTCTACCAGTTCAGTCTTGATGTTGTTTTTCATGGCGGCATATTTCTGTCACTATGTCAGGTGAGAAGAAAAGTATTCATTTCCCCATCGACCCACACTGTACTATTAATATTTTCGACAGTCAGACGTGACGAAACTGATGAACAAATTAAGCGTCATCCCTCTTTTTCTATCTCCTGGCAATCCTTTGATTTCGCATCCAGAGTCACATTCACTCAGACCCCAGCACCCACTAGCATATTCATAGGAATAACATAAACATCCGCTCAGAATTTTCTTTCCTTATTATTCACTGAATGCGCAGAGCTTTGTTTTGTGATTAAGCGACAGTCACAGACTTTTGTGCGATGTCCAAAGCTGGAGAAATTCCACAACCTTTATTATCATCTGCAGTAAAAGCCTATCACTGACTCACATCAGACATTTACTAACATTTTACAGATGCTTTTGCAAAAGTGACTTACAAATGAGCAAATACAACTGATTCATCATAGGAGGGAAATAAACATGAGATGTTTTGGTGAATTTTTTTTAGACCTTTGTCTCCTATATATGGCAAAAACCTGAATTTAAGGCCAAGTATGTTAAAAAATTAAATAAATTCCGCTAGTGTGCCAAAAGAAAAAACGGAAAGTAATGTCTATTAAATTACAGAAATTTCCCATAATTCAAAAATATGTTTTTTGCTGTAATTTTACAGTAGATTTTCTGTATTTTCTTGAGCTTATAATTTTTAATATGGAACTGTAGATAAACGTTGTGGAAAGTTACATAAAATTCATAAAATTATACGTTTTGAACAGTGCTAGTTTAAGTCAAAATTATTCGCCTCCTGTGAATTTTTTTCTTTTTTTTAAATATTTCCCAAATGATGTTTAACAGACAAGGAATTTTTCACAGTATTTCCAATAATATTTTTTCTTATGGAGAAAGTCTTATTTCTTTTATTTCGGCTATAAATAAAAGCAGTTTTACAATTTTTAAAAAAACATTTTATGGTCAATATTATTTGCTCTCTTAAACAATTTTCTTTTTCGACTGTTTACAGAACAAATCATTATTATACAATGATTTACCTAATTACCCTAACTTGCCTAATTAACCTAGTTAAGCCTTTAAATTGCACTTTAAGCTGAATACTATAGCATCTTGAAAAATATCTAGTAAAATGTTATCTACTGTCATCATGGCAAAGATAAAAGAAATCAGTTATTAGAAATGAGTTATTAAAACTATTATGTTTAGAAATGTGTTGAAAAAATCTTATTTTCCTTAAACAGAAATTGCGGGAAAAAAATATACAAGGGGGCTAATAATTCTGACTTTAACTGTATATGCTTGATATGCTCTGTGAGAGTCTAGTGATGTCCTTTGAGAGTCTAGTGATGTGCCTTGGGAGTGTTTGTAAATTGCTCTAAATACTTGATCTCCACTTTATGGTGAAAATGGTGAAAACGTATGCATTTTCAAGTCAAGTCAAGCCAAGTCGAGCTTTATTGTCATTCTACTACATGTGTGGACATACAGAGGAACGAAATGTAGTGTCTCGCAGAACAACAGTGCTACATAGATCAATCATAAATACAAACACAACACTGGACATAGGAGCTATCTTAAAAAAAACTATGCATAACATATACTATAAGATACTTAACTATACACATAAGACAAGCTATACAAGTACTTTTACATGAGACTGAACAATGCCGTGCAGGATTTTGTGTAAGAGAGGTATTAAAGGTGAATATTGTGCAAAAAAAGGTATTTAAGGTTTAATAATGTGCACAATAGTTATTTAAGGTTAAAGGAACCAGTGCAAGATGATTGTGGTACATTTGTTGTAAACATCGTTTTCCTTATTGAGTCCTTGTACAATGTACAATGAGTTTAAATGAAGTGTCAGGTGCATAAGAGAGATAAGTATTTAAGAAAGTGTCTATAGTGCAAATGTGCAACCTGGTGCAAGAGTCAGAGAGTAGGCTATTACGATATTATATTGATCTACACTTGAAAAAAATATTTAGGCCTAACAAATAAGTTATTTATGTATTCTGATTGCATATAAAATTTCCATTCATTTGGTTTACGCACTTTTAACATAAACAAACTAATAAACTTTATGTGTTTTATTTAATGACTTATCTAATTAATTATTAAATAAATATCTAATTAATCTACTTATTACTCTACTTATTACTCTATTATTGTATTAATCTAATTTAATTCTAATTCTCTAATAGTATGCAATATGAGCCATAAAAGTCCAATGTGTCAATAATGATCATCAATTGTATGATACTTTGATTTTGCAAAGGTTCAATAGGTTTCATATATCAGGCTTTAGAGGGTCAGCATTGTTTTTAATTAAACACCTTTTTACTTAATCATATGTATATGCCCATATTTATGTCTTCCTTCCTGCACTCCTTCTCAAGTCTTTTGATTTTTTCTGTCCCTCGTCTTCCACCTCACGCACACTGTCTTTCTCTGCATCATCTTGTCTACGTCCTCCCTGCTGCCGTTTTCGTCATTCTATTCTCTTTTGTTTAAACTCCTGCCTCTTTTCCTTCTCCACCCTTTCTCATCTCTACTCTTTGTTCCACTTCCCGCCTCAGCCTTTTTTTTGCGCCTGCTTGTCTAGGCAGTGCGTAGAAGGATCGCAGTGAGTCAAAAATAAACCAGGACAGATGCAGAGTTGTGCCCTGGGACACTCATGGATCCCCTATCATTCCTCTCAAGATGGCTGACGATAATGAGTCATCCGCTGCCTCTCCATTCATCTGCCTCGCAGCCTGGGCTCTAAATAATGAACTCTATTACTGCTACCAGACGGACAGACA
>CAIGQW010054073.1:2285067-2298488 GCA_903798125.1 Danio choprae | reverse complement strand
GCTTATATTTTATGCGCTTATTTTATGCAGATGCACTAAATAGAAAAAGACTTTATCTGTCCAGTCGATTTAAATTAATAAAATCTTTCCGAATAGAGCTATTCTATTCATCTGGGGAAACTATATTCATATCGCAATGTATATCACAGCAAAACAATATATCGATTTATTTTTTTTATTATTATTATTCCCCCCCCCCAATATCGTGCAGCCCTATTTTGTGTACATAAAAACAGATTTTGTTTTTGCTTGTTTTGAAGTTAGGATTAAAGGACAATTTTCAGACAATCCAGTTAAATTTGCATTTAACCGTCATCAGTGTTGCCATTATGTGGGCTGCAGCTCTACTTGAAAAAGACAGAACAAATCCTAAACCTAAATCCTAAAATACTTCAAACTCAAAAAAACGGCTTTCTTTTTTATGAGGCGTTAACTGATATAGATGTCACATTGTTGAAAACGGTTACAGTACTACTGTAATTTTATTAGCAAACTGGCTATTTTTGTGTTTTTCTGGGCAAATTCATTCAATTGTTGAATAGTAAATTGAACCTAAAACAGGAAATATGTTTATTCTGAGTGGTGGTGATTGGCCACTACAACTGGAGAGCACTACAACTGGAGCTTTTCCCTGCATTTATTAATTAGAAAGGGGTTGTTCGATCCAGTCACTGTGCATTATAACGAATTAAATTACATTTCTGACTCTTGTATCTTCGCTCGTTTTCATCAAAGATAAGCCAACAGAAAAGTGTTAGTTTCATTGCCCCTCATGCTTAAGTCTGGGTACAGATGGTTATTTTGATGTGAACAACAAATTTGGTATGGCTTTTATAAATTGAGGCGAATGGAGGCCTATAATAGTTTTTTTTTTTTTCATTTTTACAATTTGTATTGATTTTACACTAGTTTGGGGTGTCTCCGCAGATTTGGCACTTGTACTAAAGAACCACTGTAGATGATTACACCGTGTCCATCACCCTGTGTTAATGGACATTTTAAAGTATTGCATGAGAAACAAGTGATGGAAATGTCAAATAAAAAAAACTTATTTACAAAGTTTTTACGCTCACTTGAGGTGGTTTTGATGGTATGAATGGTATCGTTGACTCTATCATGCTTGCCTTATTTAATGTTGCTGTTACTAGGTTACTGATACTACAGTACAGCCATTATAACAGCTTGATGACTAATGCAGTTAATTAGCATTTGGGATTAAAAAAATAATTTTGCAAACTTTGAAAAGATTTGCTTCAAGTTAGGATGGAAACCTGTCTTGTAACTGTTGTGCTCACCAATACTCTCCAGTGTGTTTGCATTGCCGGTGTCTTTATAAGCAAAATAAAACTTCTCTTTTATGCAGTTGCTTCCCTCTTTAAACACTCCTACCTCATCACAGCTGGCAACACCCCTTTTCTATCTCATCAAAGCTGGCAACACCCCTTATCAGAACCCATTTCAAATTGAACGTGTGAAAAAAAACAACAACATTTCTTACAGTTTCAATTAATGTTGTCTTTACAACCAAAATTTGCTAAGTCTATTATGATCTTTCTGCTGTTTGTCTTGCGATGTGTCAGTTGGCATAATATCGTGGATGTCCACTCACTCGGTCAGTTGCAATGATTCATTGATTCATTCATAGACAGTGGGGCTTTGCAAAAGCTTTTTCTGTCCATTTGTTGAAATTACACTACAATTGAAAAGCAATGACAGAATATCCATTATGAAAGTAAAAGCAAGATACTGGAAAAAGGCAAATTCCTATTAGAGATTAATATCTAGCATTAATTTTTTTTTCTTTCACTTAGCATACACTCTGATCTCATATCAAACCTTTCCTAAATACTGGTCAAAATATCATAATAATATATCTATATATCTATATATATCTATATCAAGACCATATATTTCCTACCTGTTGCTGACTTGACCACCTTGAGTGTGAACCCTGGTCCAATTATTGATACAGGCTCTCACAATGTTTCTCGCTCTAGGATACACCGCACAGCTGGATACTGATCCAGGATCAGACTTTTCCAGAACCATCAACTTATGTACTGTTTACAAACCAAAGCTTTTCAGTTATGCAGCTCCACCCTAAAATGCTTTGGAGTGTTGTCCCTTGGACCTTATGCAGGGTTACGCAGCTATGGCAATTTTAGACCAAACCTTGGGTCACATTACTGAATGTCAGGCGTAGTCACTGATAACATGCCTGGCTGATGTTTGAACTGCTTAACAGAACAGGCTTAATTGTACATATCTTTAAGAAAATGTGTCTCTAAACAGACCATAGACCATGCTAAACCTGTGGCGTTGTGATGCATGATTGTGTTAAAGAAAGAGAAAGTGTGTTTCAGTCGAAATGCAGTGGAATAACTTTGTAACAGAATCCTTTAAGCAGGGCCTAAATCCAATCTTTTGTCAATACACCTGTAAAATTGTATGTATGTTTAAATAAATGCTTAAAAATAAAGAGAGAAAAAGCTTAAATTCCCCCTTTTTCTGTTTTACATCTAGACTTGACAGTCGCAACCAATTATGCAGATAACAATTGCCAACGCATGTTAATAATTGAGCACTTTTAGAGTTTTGATTACTTCTGTTTACATTATGCTTGCATTACCAATGCAACAACGCATTTTTATTAACAATCATTCCAGAGAGCTCCGCTATCACATGTCAGCACCATCGCAGTGAATGAAACTTAAGCAAAGAGAGAGCATTCGGCTCTTTTTTGTCGTCTACATTCAGCAGGAACAGTCAATGGTGAAGAAAACTTTTCTTAGCAGACAGCAGGTAAACAGAATGAATAAATAGTGGGAGTGATCGTGTGCGGAAACACCCAGTGGGAGTGGGACTGATATAACAGGCCTGTTCAGACCTCAATAGGCTGTAGGTCTGGGTCTGTATGGGACACTTCTGGGTCTGGACACGGACCTTGATCCGCCTGTTAGTGACCACTGATCTAGGCTATCTTTGCAACAACAAAAAATAATACAAAATTATGTGACACGTGAGGAAACATGATGTCAACAACATATTTACATACTAAGAGGTGATTGGACAGATCTTTCCATGTGAAAGGTAATCAGAAGCGTACAAAGATGGAACTTTTTGCTTTGTTGCAGTTGTTTTTATCACCAAACCAATTATGATAATGCATATTCTATTCACAGGATGCACCGATCTGTGGCAGTACAGCGGGACGATCTGATTTATTTACCAAGAACTGTTGCACCCCTACTGTAAATGTACTCTACCAGGCTATCCAAGATTTAAGGCTGTGGTGTACTTAAAATGATATCGAACAACAAACTGAAATGAAGCCATTTCGAACAAAATCCAACCAAAACAAAGTTTGTTTAAAGTTTGTTTTGGCAGTTCGAAACAGCTCACCAGAGCAATATTTTTTGGAGAAGTTTGTTTTAGCTCCTAAGCATCTTTGAGCTACCATTGGTCCATGATGATTACGCAGTCGGTGGGCATGTTCTAGAACTCTGCCTTCTTCAACGTGAATGATTCATATCTCATATCCACAGAGTTTGGACTGGAAAACAAGGGTTGAGTAGCAGGGCTGCTACAGATTTAACCGCAACTGTACAATCTCTTGACAAAAGAGATTTTAAAGCTTTGAAGAGAGTCACATAGGGATCGTGAAGTTTCACATCTTGTCTTTTTAAGTTCTAAACACTATTCCATTCAGTGTCAGCTGCAAATAAAACCAATGTAAAGATGTTGCATGCTAGGTTGGCGCTTCTTTTCTGATGTACGGAAGGCTGTTTTCCAGATGTTTATGAAACTGTTTTTCTTTTACTTTAACATTGTTGTGTTTAGGGGTTCATGTGAGCAGCATGACAATGGGCAGCACATGAGTGTCAGAAGATTTGAAGACTGTATATTGTCCCTCAACATTTTGAAACTTCTTTTTGCCTTCAAACGAAGAGCAGAAAAGAACTAAGTTTGAAGTATACCTGGGCCTTAAGGTGACCTTTTTTTTTTTTTTTTTTGGTGAAACTAGAAGATTTTTAATTGAAACCATGGTCCTTGAGTAATAGCAACCAGAATGTATACAAGCGAAACAAATTTATTTGATACTTGTTGCTCCTGGAAATGCATTGCGGTCTTATAAAGCTGAATGCTTTGTGCCAGAAACTGAACATTATTCACAGCATTATTACTAGTACAGTAATCATATTGAAAGGTCCATTCATGTTATTTAGTTGCTTTCCAGAAGGCTTTAGCATTTCATGGTTATAGTTAGTCTGTCTCCTTTCACTTATAATGTCTGTAGTCTGTTATTAGTGTGGTATTTGTGAAGAACAAGTAAACTCAAACATAAAAACAATCATGCTTGTTATTTTTAGCTTTTGTCTTTTGTTGTCCCTTTTAAAATCGGGCGCAGTAACAGTAGTCTCATCCTGCAGGAGTTAGTTACTGTATTGAATTGCTGTTTTGAACTGCACCTTCACCCGTTTATTCATTAATTAATGAGCACATCTGTCAGCTACTATCTAACTGCTGTTACTTCAGCATCCTCCTCTTTTATTTTCAGCCATCTCTTTTTCCAGTATCACCTCTCTGTTGTGATTGTGTATTTTAACTGCTCAATAGCCCCATTCACATATAGACTTTTTTGGAAAATTACAGGTAAGTTGGCCCAAAGATATCATATGTAAACAAGTCCTGTTTTTAAAATACCGGAAATGTTTTTGTCAATTTTCTGGAATGAGAAGTTGTAGCATTACCAGTAAATTGCTGGAATTCTGCTGTGTATGAATGCAGTAGGGAAATTCCTGCTATGTGCACGTACAAGTTCAGAACACACTGACATGAGACGTTTACTCCAGGCCGATCAGAATATTATGATCTAAATGATGCGTTCACTCTGTGCTGTTAACAGAAATAAAAGCCTTTAGTTGAAGCTTGTTAATCAAACAACATTCCTGTGTTCTTTTTTTAGTGCTAACTATGCAAACAAATTATTGACAAAATGCAAGTGATAAACCACTGGGAGTTTACTGCAAACATAATGTTCAACTGTGTGACGCATGCACCGGAGAGTGTGATTTTACTTACTGGGGAGTTAGATTTCGGTAGTTTTTTGTTAAAAAGAGTGGATCGCAAGCTGCAGCAAACTTGTATCTTGACATACGAAAATGTTCTGTTTGCATCTTTTCATCCGATTTGTTCACAACACTTTTCCACAAACCTCCGTGTAGCTATATGTGTAAACTAGGGGTGTAATGAAGTCACAGTTCGGTATGTAACTCTGTTTTGCGGTCACGGTTTGGTACAGGTACAGGTACGGGTATGGTATAACAGGGAATAAGCAACAAATCTCCAGTACTTCATTCATTCGTTAATTTTCCTTCGGCTTAGTCCCTTTATTCATCTGGGGCCGCCAACTTATCCAGCATATGTTTTACAGAGCAGATGCCCTTCTAGCTGCAACCCAGTACTGGGAAACATCCATCCACACTCATCCACACATACACTATGGCCAATTTAGTTTATTCAATTCACCTGTATCGCATATCTTTGGACTGTGGGGGAAACCGGAGCACCCAGAGGAAACCTACACAAACACCGGGAGAGCATGCAAGCTCCACACAGAAACACCATCAGACCCAGCCGGGGCTCGATCTAGGGGCTCAACTCTTGCTTTAAGGCAACAGAGCTAACCACTGAGCCACCGTGTCGCCATTTCCAGTACTTGACTTTTCTAAATATTTTGAAAAGGCAGAAGTGTTTTGTCACAAACAGCTACATAACTGATGAGCTTATTGTGATGCAAAAGTACAAAATAATGAAAATAAAACTTTAATTCGGAAACTACATAAAATTTTCAAAGATTAAGCTCAACCCTCTCCTAAAACAACAGAAAAACAATAATTGTGTATTAAATTTAAGATTCGGTAAGCTTCAAAACTGAAATCTCTTTATGAAAATACAGGCACTGTGTCCATTCATAACAGCAGGTGCAGTGTGCAACAACTGTTTAATATCATGTGTGTAGAGAAGGCACTTACTTACTCACAGACTGACTTCCATGCTCACAAGATGAAACTATCTTATATTTCCATTATTTGACGGATGTATGTGACCGTTATACACTCGCGTCTTGTGCAGCATCTTGTTTAGATGCCATGTGAAGATAAAATTATTTCAACTTCCACCTGCTGTCAGTTTTGGAGCAGTGGACCAATCAGATAAACTCAGGCGGGACTAGTGTTGTACGCTTCTGTTTACGGGGTAGCAAGTTGACATGACAACAGCAACATGGCAGAACCACTCCTGATCGATGTGTCTTACGTTTTCAGATGCAAATACTTGTTCTTTGTGAATGGCTCCTCAGTTGTTGAACTGCTGTGGTGTTTTCTGTCTAGCGGTAACTGTTTCACATTTGTTTCTGAGACAAAAGCAGGTAAATGAATGTAAAAATTTGAAACCAAAATTAAACCATCAAGAAGAAGACTGACCCCCTTGTTTACAAATACATGTGCAACAATGTTGGTATTTTGGAATGGGTGTGTGAGTGGTGCTTTTCCGGAAAAGTTATAGAACATTGTTGCGTATGTGAAGAACAATTTATTTTTTAATTGACCAGTAAAGTCATTATGGTAATTTACCAGTATTACTGTAGGGAAAGTGGCTTGTCATTGTCAGTCGGGCAAATTAAGTTCAGTGCTACAAATGATCAAATGTCAAAGTTTTTGTTTTTTTTGTGCATCTACTGTATATGTTAGTGTAGTTCTGGAACCTGTCAATCAACTTTTTATCAGATCACAAACTGTGTAGTGTACAGGTGCACTCTTCAGATATGATAGTATCTCTGTGTACGTGCTGGTTTCATGATGTAGTTAGCAATACCCAGCTCTTATGGGTGTGCGCACGACATCAAAAAACCTTGAGGCTTTGCAAACACCACATCACCTTTGTTTGCACAACATTTGATAGTGAAAGTTTATGTGATGTCATCCCAACAACAAATGCGCTTGACTAAGAGATTTAGGTTGGGGATTGCTCCACACAGGTCTCTGTAATTAAGGTCAGGGCTATTTTTGTGTCACTTTATCTGGGTTGGGTGTGATTTTGATGTTTTAAATTCTATTGAATGTGGCTTGATGTGTTCTAGAGCTTGGTGATTAAACAAAATTAAATGAATTCACAAATGCGATTGATCATACCTGATATTGTCTTGCACATCTTTTCAGAGAAGCACAGTTGTGTGTTGAGTATTAAACTTTTTATGAAGGCTAGAGGGCTCGTCCTGAAACTCCAAACATGATGAAACCCAGGAAATTCCCACAGCATTGTATTTTTAACAGAAGATTTTTCATTCATCACCTTCGATTAATCGCCTAGCTTTATATTGGGGCTGCAACAACTCATTGATTAATCCTTGTGTACTGCTCAAATTGACTACCCTTTCATTATGTTTGTGGCTGTTTTTGTTATAATGACATTTGATTACAAAGCCATGACAGCATATAATCATGCATTCTTGATTGTTGGTAGTTTTCCCTGTTTGAAAGAGGTAAAATGTGTAATTTTTACTTTTATTTTAATTTTGTAATGAAAGGGTAGTACATTTTCCCAGAGTGTATTGTTGAAATTTGTTTACATTTCAAAGCTTTTTCTCAAAGTATGTGTCAAAATGAGGTTTGTCACTAAAAATCATTCTATTTGCTGAAACACAAAGAAAGTTGTGGCAAAATCAAGACTCAAAATCACCACAGAGTGGATGAAAACGTCTCCAACAGCACACAAGGGTTAAATTATTATGGTGAAAATTGTAAATAATTTGCATCATGACCAAGTTCAGTCTATAAGTTGTCAAGTATGTGAGCCGAGCACTTTACATTAACTCATTGCTTGAGGATAATTTCTGTAATATGGCACAATGCTTATACAGGTTTAAAAAGAGTACAGAAGTCTGCATCCAAAAACAGGTTTTATTATATTTAGTAGGGGTGTAACGGATCACTGTTTATCCGTGATCCGTACGGATCACAACCCACAGTTCGGAACGCATGTGACCCACAGATTAATAACCTTTTTTTGAATTCATAGGATAATCCAACATTTATAACATTTGCAGAGAGATTGCCTCCCGCGTCATTCAAATCATGTATATGAAAGCATTTTGGCTTCCATGTAAAATATGATGATGGAAAAAGTTGTGGTGGGACCTACCTTAATGCTTTCTTAGGCTATTAATTGAAAGTGTTTTCTGTCACTGTTTGTTTAGCCTGCATTAATGCACTGTGTAAAGCTGCACAATTAAACATTAAAAGATCGTGATCTCAGTTCAAACCTTTGCAACTTGAATTATGAATTATAATGATTTGCATATGTCTATTAATCCTTCGAAGCGCTGCATTTAAATCTGCGTTTGATCAAGAGAGATTCAGTTTTTACACTTTTTCAGTTAGTAACAAACAATTAAATAACACAACTGGGATAACAGTTTATAGTTTAGATATAAACATTGATGTTTATGGTAAAGATTAAAATCATCGTTTAATGGAACTTGACGCTGGTGAATTTTGTAGCAATTACATTGTGTAACCAATGTGTGGCGACAAACAACCATCAAAATTATATCACTGAACAGGTTTTCAAAAATGATACACCTCTAATCAAACATGAAGTTTTATGTGTGAATTGTTGAATCATTAATTGAAAATAACTATATGTTGTACATTATCAGCAACAGTAGCAAAGATAATTTTTCGTATTGAATATTTTCCTTTTTTTCAGCTGGTTCTTTCTTGATTTTTATTTTTATTAAATTACAGGTTCTAAGTTATGTTTTTTAAAACCAATGTTTTTTGCAGTAATATTTTTGTATAAATGGAAAGCAAATGACATTTGTTTCCTCACTTTTTTTGCTGATTTGAAAAATAGTCCAATCCGTTACTCAAACCATAGTGTGATCGGAACCGTGAGATTTGTGATCCGTTACACCACTAATCAAAACAACATTCATGTCAAGTGGATTATTAATTTACATTATATGTGTAATACACTTTTGTGCTATGTTTGTTTTAATTGCATATTTAAATCCTCATTGATTTATACAAACAATCAGTCAGTAATGTTACTTAATTAGTTCCAAAGAATGCGCTTAATTTTGCATAAAACATTTTTGAAGATAATACCATTCAGTTCAGAAAGTGAGTCATATCTTAAACCAGACTGCTAACAACACCTGAGTTCATGAATCATTTCACTAATTCACTAAAATAGCCTGTCATTTGTGAATGAGACTACACTTTTCTCACAGTTTGTGTGTTTTGACAAACAGACACCTCAAATGTTACGAGTTATACTCCAAGTATAGTTATTTAGACTAAGCTGTTGAACGTTTAAACTATAAATGGTTTAGTTGGTTTCATTTTCACTTTATGTTGTGACCTTTGCTTTAACCAAACCCTACATTTTTGCTCAGAGATTGCTGAGAAAGATAACTGCTCATATTTGTAAAGTAAATAATAGGCATGTCAATAATCAAATGTGTTGTTTGTTTTAGCCCTACCCCCTTTAACATTTGCCGCTCAAGTAATTAATTTTTTTGGCTCAGAATTAATTTTTTCCCCTCTCCCTTTTGTTCTTTTTAGGTGGAGTTTATTTCCAGCACACCCACTGGAAGGTCTGTCATTGGAGGAGTGCGTGCTAACTCTGTTTGCAAGTGTGCATATGGTCTGCTGAAAGAGGAGATAACACCACAGAGTCAAGAGGAGGAAGTGCAGGCATGGCTCAAGACACTCCCTTGAGGCCTCGTCCCCCTGAGATCTTTATGTAATGTTTCCTCATCTGCTAATAGACATCAGCTGGACCTGATACATTTACATGTACACTCATAAGGAATTCCCTGAAGTGTCCCGAGGGAGAAGTTGAACTCTCGTTCATTGTTCTTTCTTTTCCCCCTCCTCCTCCTCCTCCTCCTCCCTCAATCCCCACATACTTACCTGTGTATCCCGGGACTCCTCTGAGCCCAAGTCTTTGTTTCCAAATTGCTCCACTGACCTGGATCAATTCCCAGGAGCATTAAAGTGTGTGCAAGAGCTGCTCTTTTTTTGTCTTTGTTGAAGCTCCATCAAGTGAGGTGTTTCTGTTCCTCTCAGTTGATGCTTTTTTTGGCCCAAAGAGCAAGAATTTGATCTAATCAGCCATGCAGGTGTAAATCTGTTTACTGGTGAAGATACTGGCCTATCCCTCAAAACAAACCTGTTGATCAGTAATGCTTCGACTCAGGAGAGAAACACTCAAGGGTTCGTTTCTGAAGGTGCAATGTAGCACGCGCTGGCTGAAATGAAGGAGAGACATTTTTATATTTTCTGATAGTGTGGATGGTGGGGGGAAACGGTCTAACGGTTGTGACTGCCATCTGGTTCCTTCATTATTGTCATTGCTCCATTCAAAACTGAACTGCACCGAGAGAAATTCTCCTGACACTTTTTTTTTATTGTCTCATGCTGTTCAGTTTTTTTTTAATTGTTGTTTTTATTCTGTTGGATTATTAAACTCCTGTTCACTGCAGATAAATTACAGTTATTGGCAACTTGTAAAATATTTAAATTAACAAAAGTGCTGCATGAAAGTCAAATCATATATATTTGACATATTTGTCAGCATTAAAAAGTAAGAAAAGAAAGCCAAGTCATAGACATTGTTCTCTTCTACCTCTTAACTCATACAGTAACACCAAATCGGTTTCGCGAGGAGAACATTTCTCAGATTCTCTGTTGAATTTTTAAACATGTCTGATTGATTTGACATTTTGACATTAGTTTTTGTAATGTTTCCAAAGCATCGCCCATAGTGGCACGTTGTCATCAGTTCATAAGCCTTTTAAATGAGCTTTTTGAAGTGTTTTTAAATGACCAAAAAGTGATTTTTATACTTGACAAGCTACATTCATGCTTAGTTATTGACTTTTAAAATTCTATAAGCCAGAGCATCTAAATATCAGACTCTTTTACCACATTGTTTTTTTCTTTTGTCATTTTTGTATCACTTTTTATTTTTGTTTTTTAAGGACTCTTTGTTTCGCCAGTGACTCTCATCTTGTGGCCTTTTTTAAAATGCTGAAAGGACAGCAACTCCTCCCTTAGTCTTTTTTTGGTTTGTGCTGTCCCGACAACACAAACGCATTCCCTCACGGATATTTTTCCACGGCACGCTGCCCCCTGGGTGATGCCGAGTGGCAGTATGAGTGGGGGCGTCTCCGGACCCACTTCCCCACCCCATCCCACCGTCCCATCCAGACCTCTCCGGCCTAGTCGCTACGTGCCTGTCTCTGCGGCAACGGCCTTCCTGGTTGGCTCAACCACCCTCTTCTTCTGCTTCACGTGAGTACACAAACACATGTGCTAACACTGATTGCAGCATTCATTTATGATGGATGAGTCAGCGTGTACTGGTTAATAACAACAATCAAAACTACTATTGCCGACTGAATAATGGCTTATCTTTGCTTTGAACTCCATCAGATATTATTTTACCTTCAATAGATGGCACATTTAAGTAAGATACAGTACAGTCGTGTGTTCGCTTGCTAGTCTGACAGCAATGCACACAAGATGAAAACCACTATGGGAAAAATTTTTATATGGTATAAATGGCTTTTTTATTGCATATCATTGTGGGAGTATAAACAATAAGGCAACTCTGAAGATTATACTGTTTGTGTGTAGCGGCGTGAGAAATGTGTTTTCCATTAAGGGGCAATATTTGCCCTGTGGATTTGATTTCCAGGGTGATTTCGTAAGAGCAGTTTTTATCATCACTGAATTAATCGCATCATTGTTCAAAGGTGGCTTACTTGTGCTTAAATGATTGCATGATGTAAATGGGCTACTATGTAAGCTATACTATATATAAAAGTGTTAATTATAAAATTAGAAACAGGAAAGACAAGCTACGATTATAATAACAGAAATTACTGTTATTGCTCTTAATTTTGGATGAATTATAACGCATTTTTTACTCTGTTTGGCAGACAGTAATTTGGCATAATTTTAGTTTTGTGAGTTTCCACGTTAATACACAAGTATGTTTATGTTTGGGACATGAATTAATATTTAAATAAAAAGTAAACACTAGTATTTTTTTAAAGATGTTATATATGTTCATTGGGGAATTTAGAGGGAGACCGCGTGTATTTCTCATGTTTTGTATATAAAATTCAAGAAAAAGATAACTAAATAGCAATTTTTTTTCCCTCTGTATTTATAGTAACATTTATGGTAGACATCGATATCGCAATGTGCGAATCTGCTGTAGTCACATTGCAGCCTCTGGAATATTGAGTCAGGATTATAATTAACCAGGAACCACATTTCAGAACATGTGATTTGTAGAGTCACTGCAAAGTTTAAGTTTAATCAAATAGTGTGAACAAATTTTATTTGGATGCATTTTTAAGGCCTGCAACTGTAAAATTTCAGCATAACTTAAATTTGGGCACAAGAAATGTTTAGTTATTCATGCAATGAAGACTATACAGTAGTTTTATTTTAGATTTAATAATCTGTACCTTACTACTCTAAGACCACCGAAAGCCATGAAGCACTGTTAAGTTCATTTTCATCTTAGTTCTATTGTTTTTGTCTCTACTTTAATTTTATTTGTATATTTTATGCAGATGCACTCATACAAAATCATCCCAATCAGTGTAAAATGATGAATTCTATCCAAAATAGTCATCTTATGAAATTATATTCATATCACAATAAATATTGCAGAAAACTAAACATAACCATTTAATTTTTTTTCCCCAATATCGTGCAGCCCTAATTTATGGGAATTTTTCTGAAATCATCTAGACTTCTAGACGCACAGTGGTTCTATAAAATGTAGATAAGACTGTAGTAGCGGGATATTTAATGTAATAATTGCACAACTACACTTTTCAACCTTTTTAACAATAAATGAAGCACATGAGAAAATGTTACAGTGTCAGTATTAAAATAACTGGAGTAAATCTTTTGTTTTGTGTAGTGTTTTGAAGTTGTTGACAGCATCCCTCTAAGGAGTATACTTTCTAATAATATCCTCCGTTTATTATATGTTAATATTTAATACAACCGGCCGTCTTGAATGTCAGATTGTTTATTTCCACATGGCTTCGAATATCAGAATGTACCTCGGATGTAATGTTCAAAGGCTTTTGTGCTTATTAAACTTTACTATAGACTTTGAATGGTGAGAATCAATTTACAGATTTTTGCTTTATTTGTGTGACTGATTTTAGCAAGTGTTTATCTAATATAACTGAAAAATCTCAATCTTTGATCGTGTCATATAAAGAATTGTTGACTTAGAGAATTGTTTATCTGGTCAGCATTTATGCATTTGTACATGTCACATACATACATACATATACATATACATATACATATATATAT
>CAIGQW010054073.1:2274019-2284667 GCA_903798125.1 Danio choprae | reverse complement strand
TATATATATATATATATTAGTTACATGTAAATCCATACAGCATTTCTGGTCTTCCAAGTCCCTCTCCTACCATTATGATTACAGTATAAGGGTGCTTATACACCTAGACGTTTGTTTTGGAACCTGTCTTGTTTGCCCAGTTAGCACGGTTTGTTTGGCATATGTGAATCCAGCAAACGCGCTCGGATCTGCGCCAAATCAATCGGTCCAAGATCGCCTGAATGAGTTGGTTTCGGCTCAGTTGAAACGAACTCTGGAGCGGATCGATTGTAGTGAGAAAGCAATATGCTCCAATAAATTAACTAACCAGGCTATATCACAGTGTATTAAGGATATGTAATAGCCATATATACGGCTATATGAAGAGAGAATTATGAGTAGGGCGGGATGTCGTTCCTATCGGTAAATGTGTTTAATGTCGAATATATGCTTATGTCTTTTAAATTTCTCATCATGAATTAAAATAGCGATGTATGACAGCTGAGTGGAATCCGTGGGACTGAAACCCTGAACCCTGAAACTCGGACCAATGTGAGGAGAGTTCGTGACTTGTGTTAACTAGTTTGGTCCATTTAGAAACTTTGCCATGTGAAAGTGAACTGCACCAAGCACAAAAATAAACATTGTAACAATTTTAATCCATGTTTCTGAACAAAACAATCGATCTACATGTATGAAAGCCCCCCAATTCAGGTTATAAGAAAGCATTAGAGATTGTCTTTGTAGTTTTGTTATTTACAGAAAAACTGACTCAAAAGTCTTAAAACCCTCTCAAGATTTAATAAACTGACCTATTGACTAACATGAACATGATGTTGATGTCTATGCAAATGTTCTATGAAGTACATGAAAACAGGTCTTAATGATAAGCTCGTTAATGATGCACTCGATGGTTTATGCACACACAAATCAATAAGGTCACTGTGTTCATGCAGCATCAGCATTAAAATTGCAGTCAGAGGTGTTTTCTTTTGATGAAATGGAGAAATCACATTTACTTCTCATGTCCTGGATTTTGTAAGTTGTGACGTGTAATACAGGAACAAGAAATAGCCCAAAAAAAAAAAAAACACAGCCCTTCCAGTTGGCACACGAGTAAATCTGAAGGGCTTAAGTCAGATGCTATGTCATGTCTGTTCATTTTTTGTCATTTGCTCCTCTGATCCCTCTTCTCTTACCAAACCCTTAGATTAAACACTGTAAGGCAATGAAAATAGGCCAACGTCTGTCATGAAGTGCCACCTCTCTCCCTCTCTTATCTCCTACTTCATTATCTCTCTTTTTTTTCAACCAATATTTATATCTGAGAGAGGTTACCTATAGAGGAAAACATGAAGTGTAATATCTGTCCCATTCATAATTCTCTCTTTCTTTCAGGTGCCCTTGGCTTTCGGAGCAGTTTTCTGTTGCTGTGCCAATATACAATGGCGTTATGTTTATGTTTGTTCTGGCCAACTTCTGTATGGCCACTTTTATGGATCCTGGCATCTTTCCCAGAGGTAAGAAAACAATTTTTGATATGATACTATGTAGTGTCTTATTATACAGCTGTAGTAGAAAGTGCGTTTGGTGGGGAAAAAAGGTGTCTTCAAGCTCAACGGTTCATTCACAGAGTTCAGTCAGTGTTGTGTCAGATCAGACAAGTCAGCAATTGAACTGAATCGAGGAAGTGTTTATTCCCCTTCCCTTTAAATCAGGACCATTTCACTTAGTAAAGTAATAGTAAAAGTAATAATAAACCTAAAACATCCTTAAAGCAGTGCTGTTATTGTTAAAGTAAATTAATTGCATAAATAAACATAATCATTTTTTTAATTTAAACAAAGTTGGCCAGATAGAACATTCAAGAACTGCACAGCAATTCAAAAGCAGAACATTTACCAAAGAGTTCATGTCAAAACTCCACTGTCCATTAAACATATTTTATTTGACTCTGATACTAATACACCTGCAAGTAAGGGTGCTTTCACACCTGTAGATTGATTGTTTTGTTCCGAAACAGGGATTAAAATTGTGACAATGGTATTTTTTGTCTATCTATTGAATCAATCAATCTGTTAAAAAAAAAAAAAAAACGTTGGCTAGAATTATGCATTATAGGCTTAAATTATAGAGAGACAGATAACAGATGAGCCAAGACTGCAGTCAGATCATGAAGCAGATCAATGTTGATCTTTCTTTCATGGTGTCAGTGCAGAAATGAACAAAACAATAGGCCTAATACAAAATATTATAAGATTAGAATATGGAAAAATTATCAGATGGTAATTTCTGTCAATTTTCCTAATGGATAAACAGCACTTGGTAATATTTCAGCATGCTTTCACTTTCGTATTCAACATGAAACGCACATTTACCGGTAGGAATGACATCCCACCCTACCCACAATTCTCTCTTTATATAGCTATTACATATCCATAATACACTGTGATATAGCCTGGTTTGTTAATCAATCTGAGACCACTTCGTTCAGGCGATCTCGGGCCGATTGATTTGGCACGGATCAGAGCGTGATTGTGGGATTCACATATGCCAAACGTACCGGGCTAATTGGACAATTTATTAATAAA
Source organism: Danio choprae (assembly GCA_903798125.1). Classification (NCBI taxonomy): domain Eukaryota; kingdom Metazoa; phylum Chordata; class Actinopteri; order Cypriniformes; family Danionidae; genus Danio; species Danio choprae. The sequence continues at coordinate 2,282,097 of CAIGQW010054073.1, read as the reverse complement.
TTTAATAAAAAATTAACATGGAGAAAAAATGACCTAAATAAACATGAGAATGTATAGTAAATAGGAAGGCTAAAATAGGCCCACTTTATAGCTAAATATGAAAACACATTTTATTTCTTTAATATTTCTTAGTGAGCAAGGAACACAATTGAGTTGCAAGAAAATAAATGGGGTGATTTTGATTCCACGTTGACTTTGAAGCTTAAAATTAATAAAACAGAAGCATACTGATATCCTCTGGGGAATTATTTTAAAGTCATCGTTCACCAAAAAATACAAATTTTCTCACCCTGAATACCTAGAACCATTAACTTCCATAGTAGGAAACATAAATACTATGGAAATCAGTGGTTACACCTTTTTTCAGAATATCTTCTTTTGTGTTCGACAGAAGAAAGAAACTCATAAAGGTCTGAAACAAGTGAATGGAGAGTGAATGATGACAATTAAAAATTTTGGGTGAACTAATCCTTGTTTGTGTGTGTTGTAGCCGAGGAGGACGAGGATAAAGAGGATGATTTTCGGGCTCCCCTCTATAAGACCGTGGAGATTCGGGGCATTCAAGTGCGGATGAAGTGGTGCTCCACCTGCCGTTTCTACAGACCCCCGCGGTGCTCACACTGCTCTGTGTGTGACAACTGTGTGGAGGTACACACACGCACACACACATACACACGTGGACTGGCAAAACACATGACATTGCAACACACAGCGAATCTGTTCAAGTATAAATGTTCTTCTTGAGGTTTATTTCTACTGTCTCATTTCTGTTACTCTCAGGGTAAATCTTTCTAATTAATCACTCTGTACACTGTTGCTCTAACTAATGCTCTGCAGACTAAACTGATCGATTTGTGTTAATTAAGTAGAGAAGTGTGCTTGCTCTGGGTAGCCTCTCTCTCTCTCTTTCTCTCAACAACATTTCCCATCTTTCTCCCTGCAGGATTTCGATCATCACTGTCCGTGGGTGAACAACTGTATCGGCCGGAGGAACTACCGTTACTTCTTCCTGTTCCTGCTTTCTTTGACAGCTCACATAATGGGGGTGTTTGGCTTCGGCCTTCTCTTCATTCTCTACCACACCCAGCAGCTGGACAGAGTGCATTCGGCCGTCACGTATCCTTAAACTTTTGTTGGAAATGTTCATGCCAACTGCACTAGTCTGGCTTGTGCCGGTATAAGATTCTGACGGTATGATAACCTGGAAAATATCACGGTATTGCAATTTCTGCTCTGAAATATGTTTTTTTTTTTTTTTATGTCTAAGTAAAAAAACAATTTTTTCCCAATTGAACACAATATATTTTATTTTAAGAAGCATTTATAATATTTTGGAACAGTAAACATGTCAGGCTAAATAATTCTAATAAATCATTGACTTCATTGATCTTTTTTAGAATCAAAAATTTCTTTACAACTTAAAAAGGCATCTCTGGATTATAAAACATAAAACCGTTCATAAAACACTCCGGCCATTAGTAAACCATTAAAAAAGGCACCTCATCATAAAAAGCACGTTCTGTGTGATCAAGACCTTAATTGTTCTTCCTTGACTGTGTGTCAGTATGGCTGTTATGTGTGTCGCTGGGCTTTTCTTCATCCCAGTAGCAGGCCTCACTGGTTTCCATGTGGTATTGGTGGCAAGAGGCAGAACCACCAATGAGCAGGTTAGGAAGGCTTGTGACCTGTGCAATCATAATCTTCCGTTGCTGTGTTTGTTTTTGTTTTCCTGTCAGTAATCATGTCTCTGGTGGTGAACTGGGATTTAAATCCTTATTAAGCAGTTTTATAATCCTCCAAAAAATATGCCCTTCTCTCAGCCCTCCTCCTTTAGATTGTAATCTCATCGTAATCCTCTTCTAAATCAGTTTCCTGCTTTCTACCCACCTCTTCCTTTTTATGTGTTTACCACATGTACACATTTGTCCTTTCACGCAATTTTTTTTTTCTTGTCCAAATTTTATTTCACAAATAACTTATGAAGTAACTACTAAATGTATTGTTGAATGTGTTTTTTGTAGGTGACAGGGAAGTTTAGGGGAGGTGTAAACCCCTTCACAAATGGCTGCTTCAGGAACGTTTCGCATGTTCTCTGCAGCTCCCAGGCACCCAGGTCTTCACCTACATTTAAAGCTTTGACCTACATGTTGTATTTTCTGATTCAGGTTTTAAGACTGTTATGTTCTGATCTGATAGGTATCTGGGTAGAAAGAGGAAGGCTCAGACTGTGTCTGTTCAGCCTCCTTTCCTCCGACCGCAGCTTACCGAGGCTCAACTGGCGGCTAAGGTACTTGACAACGGAATCCAGGGAGACCTGCACCGGGTAAGAAAATAATCCCATTTTACTTCTTTTCTTTAGTGCTCTTTCTGCTTCTCTCCAACAATCTCCTTTGGGACAGTTTAATAAACAACAGGGAGTTTTTAATTGTATTTTCAAGACTTGGAAGATGATGGAACCAGATATATTTCTCGTCTATGGTTATCATTTTGTTCATTTTTAATAAATCAGTCAAACAGAATTACAAATTGTTTAAATGATTCATTTCAGTTTGTGGTTTCTGGGGGAAAAAAAAGACTTAATTTGCCTTTCAGCAACTTAAACATTTACTTGAAGCAAGCCAGTCTGAAAAAATGCTAAACTGAATAACTATCTGCTAATGAATCAAGACCGATATAAAAATATCACTTGATTTACAGTCTGATCAGAAGGTAGAGTTAAAGTTGTTTTATTATTCTTGTGTTTTGTAGTAGTTATTGATTGTGCAGCCTATAAATTTACATTTAGAAAACCCATTGATAATTTTCTTCTCTTTTTCTAAAAAATTTTTTAATGTACCTTTTTAAAACCCGCAGAAGCTCTGTCAGTTTGAGTTGGAATGATATATATATATATATATATATATCTGTTTGTGCCATTTGCTGTGTGATTGAGACAGACTTCCATTAATACGTAACATAACATAGTTTTGACATTTTTTTTATTAAGACTGCAACCAGGAGTTACGAGAAAATTCATCATCTTTTTGGCAAAACATGGATTTTTGCATTAATGGTTTCTTAAATGAAAGGCTTAGAGCTTGCCGAGTTGTAAGCAGTGATATTGAGAGAGAGAGAGAGAGAGAGCGAGAGAGAGAGAGAACAGTGTGCCAGGAAGAGCTGTTTGATAAATGTGCACAAATAGAAGGAACAGATTTTGCAGAATGTTCATTCACTTCTCTACCATTAGCTTCAGAAGTCCTGGTCTAATCCTTATAATAAGGTTACTCAATCTTCTGCCTTGATACCAAGACCCTAGTAAACAGCAGAACAGAGGTGTACCAGCTTTAAACGGTTACTCATGGAAAGTTGGCACGTCAGACAGTCCTGAGCTGGAGAAAGAGCCTGAAGTATATTCATGTCACCCCACCCGTCAACACCTTGGCCTGTGCCAAGGATAGTGTGGTGTACCAATAAAGTAAGCATGCTGTAGTACCAAAATATTTACAATATATCACTTAAAGGAACGGTTCACCCAAAAATTCCAAGAAACATCTTTCACTTCTTCAAAGCCTAATTGAGTTTCTTACTTCTGTGGTTATTTTGAAAAAAGTTGGACGCCATTGACTTCCATAGTCGTTTTTTTTTTTACTATAGAAGTCAATGGATCCCCAGCATTCTTCAAAATATCTTCTTTTATGTTCAAGAGAAGAAAGAAATTTCAAGAGTTCACACTTAGATATTGCTTGATAATAATTGCAGGTTTGGCATGCTGTCCCGGGAGAGAACCCTGAGCTCGGAGATAATTGAGCCCAGGGCTCCCGCCTGGTAAATAAGCATATAAGGGGGTACGAGATCAGATAGTTCTCGAGAGCTCCCCCTGGTAGATAATCATATAAGGGGTACGAGATCAGATAGTTCTCTAGAGCTCCCCTTGGTAAAGGAGGAAAGGGAGGAGATGGGGTGGATGGGGGGGTTTCTTCGAAAACGAAGATAAGAGAGTAGTTTTTTGACAGGCTACTTATAGGGAGTTTGTATTAATCTGATTGGCTTATTAGTGATTACTGATGGGAGACCGGCTGCGATCAATCATATCACGTGCTCCTCTCGAAATTAGTTTATGAAACTTCACTTATGAGGGTAAAAAATCACGTTAGGGAGAATAAATGGTGTCATTTTCATTTTTGTGTGAAATAGCCAATTTTGTTTCCTGGCCTGCTTCCATTGTTTTGTTTTCATACAAAGTTATAATTTAACTTGTGCACAGATTTGAAATATTGCAGAAAACATTTGAAGAAAAAGCACTGTTTCCATCCTATGTGTTCAAGTAAATAAAATCCTCACTTCCTAGAAATTGGCATGCAATATGTGTAATATAAAGGGACATTTTTGCATTCAGGAGATTTCAGTCTTGTCAGTCTTTTTTGAAGCATCATAAAGGACTTATGCCTTGCACTAAATGTGAGATCCTGTGCGGTGAAATTGATAAGTCTAGTCCAAAGTGTTTTTTGTTGTGTTTGGAGAGATTTATTCTGTATTTGTAAAGGTCGACTTGTCAGATGAAAAGGGGGTGTGTGTTATTGTTTTATTGCATTTTTCCAATATTTGAGTATCTACCCACATTTTAGCATAGTATCTTAAAATATGAATAAAAAATGTAGGGGTGGAAACAGGTATTGTTTTGCTCTTCAGCAGACTTTGTCCAAAGAATGTAGATAGACTGATTTTGCTAACAAATTCCACACTAGTGCCAAATCAATAGCGTCAACCTGAAGTGACACAGTTCCTGTTAAGTTCACCTCCATGCCTCTAATCTTAAACCTTTTATTAAGCCTGATGAAAAACATGGCAGATTACATTGGTGTATTTGTTTTAATTACTTTTTTTTAGAGACTGGTATTAAGCAGGAAGAAGCCATGCTTTAAATGAATGTTTATTCTGAGTGTTGTCAGCTTCTTCTTCTTTTGTCTGTTTATTTGCTTAATTAACCACTTGTGTTTTATCCTCTGTCTTGTGATCTTTCAGTCCAAGAGCAGTTTGGAGATGATGGAGAGTCAGTCTGCTGATGCTGAGCCTCCGCCTCCACCTAAACCAGAGCTCAGATACCCAGGACTGTCACGAGGACCTGCCGGACACTCTGAGGGTTAGAGAAAACCAGCATGACAAACCACAATACCAGTCTGATTTATTTATATACAGTACTGCGCAAAACTTTTAGGCCAACATTAAATCTGTTGTTTTACTGGTATAATGGAAATACATGAACCTTTGCCTCAAAACCAGTATCTTTCAGTTGATGTATGGTATGTTTAATTTAATTTAATTGTTTAAGGCATGTGAAAGACAATGTTGGAGAGATGCTGTTTGTTCTGGTTTGAGCTGCATTTCTGCCAGTGTTGTTAGCAATATTGTCTGAATTGATGGAATTTTGAATGTTGAAAAGCACAGAGGTTTTAATCCATTATGCCATTTCTTTTGAAAAGGACTTCAGTGGTGATAGTTTTAATTTTCAGCATGAGAACAATCCACTAATTGCAGTGAAATCCAATTTGGAGAAAAATAATTACGGATGAAACAGACAGTCATGAAATGGCCTGCACTGGGACCAGACCTGAATATTATAGAGGCTGTATGAAATCACCTGGACAGAAAAATAAAGATGTGACACTCTAAACCTTAAGTAGAACCGTAGAACTCTGGAAAGTGCTTAAAGAAGCCTGATATTACACAGCACATTATTTCAGAAAGTTTCAGTACATTTAGAACAAAACAGTTCAAGCTGTGCTTGGTGTCAAGGAAAGCCGCATTAAACAGACTTTTTTGCTTGAAGAGGAAAAATTGTGCTGCTGTTGTTGTTGTATTTTTTTGTTTTTTTTTTCCAAAATAAACTTTCCATTGATGTATGATTGGTTAGGATAGGACAATATTTAGCAGAAAAAAAAACATCTGTTTGAAAATCTGGAATCTAAGGGTTCAAAAACAAAATACAAATATTGAGCAAATTGCCTTTAAAGCTTTTCAAATGAAGTAATATGCATACTAATCAAAAATGTATATATTATGGTAGGAAATGTACAAAATATCTTCATGGAACATCTTTACTTAATATTGTAATGTTTTTTTGCACAAAAGAATGTATAATTTTGATTGAATTTAAGACTGGCTTTGTGGTCCATGTTTACATGTGTATGTTTAAAACTCTGAATCTGATCTTCCTTTGTTTGTTTGTTTTGTGCAGAGAGTAGTCTGTTGAATAAAGCTCCACCCACCCCCACCATGTTCAAATACAGGCCTACGTACAGCAGTCCGGGCAAGAATCACATTGCCCTCACTCATGCCTATGCCAACCAGGTACATTTTCTGCCTGCTCATGTATGTGTTGTTTATACCAAGTAAATAGATCTACGTGTTCAGTCATCCTCTATGGTGGTGATTCACTGCATTATTTAGTTGATGTGTCATCATTCACATTCTTTTGCATGACTGTAATTATTGTTTTCTTTATACCACATATTTTTTTCTTTTTCCTATAACATTTTGTTCAATCCATTAAATTGTTTTTTCCCCCTTCCAATTTGGTTTATTCAGTGGCTTTCAGTTGAACAGTATCAGTAAGTTTACACTGTACTTTTTTTCTCCTGTGTGTCTGTTTTTGTCATCGGTCTCCTCTTTACTCTAATTTTATGTCTTTTTTTATTTACATATGCATTAATTTTGTAAATGCAGCCAAGTTTCAATATAAATGTTTTATGACCCCCCTAGTATTTATTTAATTATCTTAAGTAGTGATTCTGTTCTCATGTTGATATTAAAAGTTGATTTATGTTGATTTAAAATATAAATATATGAAAAAAACATACTGCTTTACAAAAGGCTACAGCTTATACAAAGAAACATTTGGAACAGGCAAAATATGGTCATTCTGGGAGAAAAAATGAAGAAAAGAATAAATATAATTTGTTTAATTATACTTATAAATGCTGTTGAACACATTTTGCTGGCTTTAGCTCTACAGCACGGGATTGAGATGGATTAGATAAGAAACATCATCCAATTTTCATTGATTCTAAAAGACCTGAGGCCTTGTGAGTGAAATTCTGAAACTTGCATTTTGAGTACAATTTGCTGAACCAAAAAAAGCCACAAATGTCAATTTAAAGATTTTCCATCCTATGTTTTTTTTTTTAATCTGTTTACCCATGTTGATTCTGGGTTTTACCACTCTACCATGCAAAAATCTGCCGTGAACTACTGTGAAATCTTTTGGCTATGATTATAGTCGTGCAGTCTTATAAACCTTTTTAAAGACTTTTTAAAGATGTAGTTCACAAAGGAAATTAATCATTGTTTGGTTCATCTAAACTTTAAAAATAGCCTCTTAAACAGGAAAACGGTTAGCCTGTTTTATCGGTCTGCTGGGATGTAGAATCACAAGGTTCCGTTTTGGTTGTGGCATTTAGTAGCTAAAAACAAACTGAAAATAACATTTCATAGAATAAAGTATTTCTGCTTATAAATATGTACCTGTGAGTTAAATAGATTAAAGTATGCACAAATCATCTGCAGTTGGCTTTAATCAGATCTACAGTTTTAAGTTATGAAGCCGACATGGTCAAATGTCATGCAAGCATGTAGCTTATTTGCTATATAGGAGGCCCCAGGGCTTTTCCCCCTGCCAGCAAAAACCACAAAGCAGGAAAAGATAAATGATGGGACTTTTACACACATGATGTACCTTGTTTAAACAAAAGCAAAAATTCTATTCATTTAAACTCATGTGAGAAACAGCCGTGTTTTGCCCTTCCAAGTGCTTCCAAGTTTGCTGCCAATACCTCAGCGTTCCCTGCCTTTCCAAGCTTATCCTCTCTGTCTGTCAAGTCCTGTAATGCTGGCTCCTTATTATAGCAATAGAAAACTTTCCCAAATCATCTGTCCCAAGTGGCCCACATGGTCCTTACCATGGGTCTTGTCCTTGATGTCCCTTAGAATTTAGCGTTCAGATTTCCCTTGTATCTTTATAAACTCCTCTGCTTGCTCTCTCTCTCTCTCTCTCTCTCTCTCTCTCTGTCTCTCTCTCTGTCTCTCTCTCTGTCTCTCTCTCT
>CAIGQW010054073.1:2258380-2274009 GCA_903798125.1 Danio choprae | reverse complement strand
TCTCTGTCTCTCTCTCTGTCTCTCTCTCTGTCTCTCTCTCTGTCTCTGTCTCTGTCTCTCTCTCTGTCTCTCTCTCTGTCTCTCTCTCTCTGTCTCTCTCTCTCTGTCTCTCTCTCTCTGTCTCTCTCTCTGTCTCTCTCTCTCTGTCTCTCTCTCTCTCTCTGTCTCTGTCTTTCTCTCTGTCTCTCTCTCTCTCTCTGTCTCTGTCTTTCTCTCTGTCTCTGTCTTTCTCTCTGTCTCTCTCTCTGTCTCTCTCTCTCTGTCTGTCTCTCTCTCTGTCTCTCTCTGTCTCTCTCTGTCTCTCTGTCTCTCTCTCTCTCTCTCTCTCTCTCTGTTTGTCTCTCTCTCTCTCTCTCTCTCTCTCTCTCTCTCTCTCTCTCTCTGTCTCTTGCTCTCTCTGTAGATGAGTCGTGGGGACAGTCTTAAAGAGTCCTCTTCCTCTCTCCTGCAGTCCAGTCAGCAGCCCGGCTATCGCTCTGAACCCAGTCTGGATGGACGTGAGGGGGGAGGAGCGGAGCGAATCGGGGCAGAGCGAACAGGTGGGGGCCCCGGAGGACCTCCAGGCTCAGGCATCCCAGGCTACTCCCTAGGAGGTCGCTCGTATCCCTCCTTTTCTGATCCTACAGTGCTCGCCGAAAGGGCCTCGCGCTCCTCCAGCGTTCGCTCCACACACAACGCCCCACCATCTGAAGCCACCACCTCCACCAGCTACAAGAGCTTGGCCAATCAGACTCCGCCGCAGGCTCCGAGGAACGGCAGTCTGTCCTATGACAGTCTCCTCACACCTTCTGAAAGCCCCGATTTTGAGTCTGCAGTGCCAGAGGTATCGCCGGGTCGCCCACGAACGCCTGTAGTTGGATATAGTTCCCCCTTCCTGTCCGCACAGATTGCCCATCAGAGGGAGGCGGAGCTCCACCAGCCGTCAGCCTCTAGCTCTGCCCTCCTGGCCTCTCCTCAGCATGCAGTGTTTCTCCGCGGCTCTGGCTCCTCTCCGCCTGTTCCTCCTGAGCGCGAGCGGGAGCGCCTGCTGCACGATTCACAAGCTCAGCACCATCACCACCACCACCATCATCATCACCATCACCATCGGCCACCCCGCTTCTCTCGACCCCCTCTGCTGTCCGACTCAGGCCCCCCTCAGCCTTCGTATCCCTACCGCACCCGCTCCACCGACACCACCCACCCACCACGCTCACCGCACCCCCCGCCGCTGGGCAAGTCTCTGTCGTACTCTAGCGCTGCCGCTGCAGAGATGCAGTACCGCCTGGTCCGCAAAGCCTCGGCCTCGGTTGCGGGAGGGGGCATTCAGGCGCCAAAGTGAGTAACTTCCCCTCCAGCTTACGACGCTCTGCGCAGCCTGCTGCCTCCTTCCTCCTACTCTTCCTCCTCCTCCTCCCAGACTCCTGTGAGTGAGTGCCTCTCTTTCACTTTCTTCCTGACGCTTTCTTTCTCACATCGCTCTGAACTCATTGTGTCTAGGCTGACCTCCAGTGATTCTTAAGCTCTCATCAGCAATCGTCTGCTGCTTTCTGCTACTTTGTTTCATTGTGTTGATTGACTGTTACTTAAACTTAAGTACTTAAACATTAATTTGTTGATATATTTTCATAACAGCTTTTTGAGTAGTTTTAATTTTTGAATTAAAAGGGGTAGTTTGCCTAAGAATGAGCCCCTGAGATGGATCTAAACTTTTATGAGTTTCTTTCTTCTGCTGAACACACAAAAAAAAGATGTTCTGAAGAATGTTGGAGATCGGTAGCCATTGACATCCATAGCAGGAAAAACAGATACTATGGAAGTCAATGGCCACCGGTTTCCTATATTCTTCTAATACAACAGAAACAAAAACCCTCAAAAACAGTGTATTTTTAATTTTGGGGGTAAACTATACCTTTTAATAAATCAATATTTGTTGAAATAACCTTTGATTCCAACCCAACAATTGAAAACATTCTGTTTTGTGACCAATTGTCTTTTTTTTTTCTAGTGGAAAAATGCTATAAATGACTATTTTTGAATTTGAAAGTTAGATTATTATTTTAAATGTGATCAGACCTTTATTAGATAAAACAAATATGAATATTTGACTCAAACCCATACTTAATACAGCCGGAAAAACTTGAGTTGAAAACTTGAATTGAATTTTCAAGTGGTTTGTTCACATTTTTGGCACATGCATATTCCTGTGTGTATGGCCAGATCTTATGATAAACATCAGAAGAGCAGGTAAATGTGTAACAGGGGAACTGATGACTAGATTTTTTAAGTGTTTTGACGTCATGCTGCTTAAGTAATTACAATGGTGATGTTTGTAGATAAATTAGGTACAGAATAAACCAATTCAATTTCCTCAATGGCAAAATGACTTGATGGATAGATCACAGACAGACAAAAAGCATCATCGTGGTGCTCATTATAGAGGTCTAAAAGCCTGCTTGGCTTGCAGTTATTAGTCAGCATTTAAAAACAAAAGCAACAGCATTTACCAGAGCAGAGAAAGTGTTTTCTTTGCATCTTTCTTGTAGAGAACAAAATGAAGTAAATTCCATTATAGATGTTTTATATTTTAAGTTGACATGTATGCATTGTTATTTGAAATCCAGACATTGACCCTCAATTTTAAGACGTTTCAGTGGCGTGCTGATGGTTATAGTAAACCTGCTGCACTTGAGTGCTTAAGAAAATGTTTCCTTTCCAAATTGCGTGGCAGAGAAATTGAAATTTATTGGCTGTCATGCCTGGATTCGCCACTTCAGCTAAAAACTTTTTTGTTTAACTGGTTTCTGCTTTGGGAGGTCTTTTTTTTTAACTGCCATGCCATCTATATCATACAACTTTGTCACTAGCCAGTGTTAAAGGGTTAGTTAACCCAGAAATGAAACTTGTTATTAACTCCTCACCCTGGTGTCATTCCAAACCTTTCATTCGTCTTCGGAACACTAATGAAGGTATTTTAGTTTAATTTGGAGAGCTCTTTCACCCTCTATATATACCCCAATGGTTTTGACTCATGCAAACATCCTGAAAACATCCTCAAAACAGACCAAATGCCTTCAGTGGTTCAGGTTTAACAAGTCACGAGAGTTATTTTGTGCACACATAAAACAAAAACAATGACTTTATTTAACAGTTTCTTCTCCTCAGTGTCAGTATATTGCGCACGTTCACATTCACAAGCACAGGCGCATCCAAGGAATATATCAGCAGCGCAATTCAATTTAAATAAAAAAATTATTTATTTTGGAAGGACACTATATACTGTATTACTGCAGGTTTCTACATTTAAATACTGCCAACCCTTTAAACAACTCCTTAACTTTTCTGAATTTGACTTTAATGCAATGTATGATTTGCACCTTTTGTGAAGCTGCTTTGGAACGATCATTATTGTGAAAAGCACTATACAAGTTAATTTTATTTGAGGTTTAGGTGGGAAACTGGTATTAGGGCTTCTTTAATATATATTTTTATTTTATTGTATTTTAATTAACATAATATAACATTTAAATTTGAAACGTAAAGAAGTCTTTTCGTTCATTTGGTCCATCTAGTGGAACCTTGCTGAATGAAAGTGTTCATTTCTGACCTCAAATGTTGAAACAGTAATGCACATATACAAGTCTTTCTCTAATTTCTCAGTTTCTCTCCATTTCTCTTGGCTTAGGGACGAGATTCAGATGAAGTCGTATAGCCGGACAAATGGGCAGCCAAAGCCTTCTTCCACACCTTCGTCCCCCACTCATCCCATCAGCGTGTCCACTCGCCCAGGCCAGGCATATTCCAGTGCCGGCTCTTCCCAGAGTCCCGCGCACAAGCCTGGAGGTGGCGTGAAGAAGGTGACGGGCGTCGGAGGGACCACTTACGAGATCTCCGTTTGACAGACGAGCCATGGACTCATTTCTTCACCATAGCAGAGAAAAAAAATAATGATAATCGCGCATGCCAGACTTTTATTGATGGGACTTTTAAATGTTAGGAAATCATAGCTGACCAGCAGGTTTTGGTTGGATTTGACATGGAGGAAGAGGAGGAGGAGGAGCAGGGAGAGGAGGAGCAGTGAGAGTCATTCATTCATTCACCGTCACGTGATCGGACTTCTTACCCATAAGGAGCTGGAACACACAGTCAATGTGACGGCAAAGGACCGGATTGCCTTCAAAACATTTCAAGTACATAACAAGAAAAAAAAAGAAGAGATTTTTATCTGACGTAAATGTGTAAATTGTTCTGTATAGAGAAAAAAATGGTCACTGTTTTTGTTTCGTTTTCAAAGAGTGGAATTTGATTTTTACCAAAAGGGGACCTGTGGCATTCAGTAGCCATTTCAGACCACTGTGATTGGCATGCGACAATGTTGCGTCCGTATCCAATCAGCACTAGGGAAGCAAAAGCGCTAGGAAAGTAAGAGAGCAAGAACTGCATTATTTAAATGACCACAGCCTTTTCAAATATAGTGTTTTCAGAGCAATGGCCTTGGAAATTCAAGGAGGAAATATGTTTTTATTTAATTTTTAAAGTGTTATTTTATATGACTTTATAAATGGTTATTGATCAGATCAAACAATGTTTTTTTGTTTTTCTACAAAGGCTGATATTTGTTCTCGATGGGCTTTTATCTAATCATATAGATGGATGAAGACCTGTTGGTCGCTCCAAAGACGGAGAGGAATCAGCCAGAAATCATAATTGCAGAAAGTTGCTCATAACACACACACACACCAAAAACAAAATGCATTTGACATGGAGGAGCCCAATCTTTGGCTTGTATTTCAAATTGTATCTTGTAAACATTGATTGTCTGCCTCTTAGAATTTTTCTTTCTTTTATTAATACATGAGAGGCAAATCTCATCGGTGGCCTTGACTAGCCAGCCATGTAGGATTTACACAGGATGCTGGGAGACCATATCAGTGCCCTCTGATTGGACGACAGTTCAGCCAATCAGCGGACATTAGCTGCCAAATCAGTGGAAGCCTTTTTTTAAATTATTATTATTTAATGCTGTCCTATCACATCTAGAAAAAACAATAAAAAAGATTTTGCAGTCATTTCAATCATCGTCTTTTAGATCAGGGCTGGTCAATCAGGGGACAGAAGATTTTATTTTAGTTTTTTTTTTTTCTGGTGATTAGTTCATAGGAATTTTTTTTGGATCAAAAAGATTACATGAGGGGGAAGAAAGTGTACTGTATAGTTCAGTGTGAGTGAACATGGTTGTGAATATGTGTGTGAGCGTGTGTGTGTGTGTGTGTGTGTTTGAGCATTGGTAATAAACTCTTTATAAATCACTTATTCAGCCTTTGTCTTCACTATTTTCTTGCTGTTCTACTACTTTCTTTTCTCAGCTTATGTAATTGTTTAATTTACAATGTCAAATCAGAAAAAGTTGGGACAGTATGGAAAACGCAAATAAAAAAGGAAAGTAGTGATTTCTAAATTTGCTTGGCTGTATTTCAATGCAGACAATACGACAGCACGTTATTTAATGTGTTCCTCGTGACTGATTTATTTTTATTTTTTTCAAAATAAACATGTATTCCTATTTTTGGTTCTTGCAACACAACAAAAAAAAAAGTTGGACCAGTAAAGCATTTACCGCTATGTAATGTGATGAAGTGATGTAAAGTGATGAAGTGTTATAGGTGTAATTTTGTCCCATACTTCCTGCAAACAAGTCCAAGGTGGGCAACAGTACAGGCTCTTTGTTGTCACTCTTTGCGCTTCAAAATGTGCCACACATTCTCTATTGGAGACAGGTCAGGACTGCAGGCAGGCCAGTCAATTACCTGTATCCTCTTCCTCCGCAGCCTGGACTTTGTAATGTATGCAGAATGTGGAAAATGTATCCCTGTAAAAGAAAGCAGCATGTTGTGCTCCATTATCTCTGTGTACTTTTCAGCATTAGCGGTGCCATCACAGAAGTGCAAGTTACCTTTGCCAAGGGCACTGACACAACCCCATGCCATAACAAACCCTGGCTTTTGGACTTGTTGCTGGTAACTGGTCAGGATGATCTTCTTTCCAGGACCATCTTCTTTCTTCTTTGGTCTGGAGCACCCGGGGTGCATTTCCCTCAAAAAATACCTGAAATACTGATTCATTTGACCACAGTACACATCCCAGATGCCTCCAAGCCTTTCTTTTTTTATTTGCGTTTTCCATACGGTCCCAACTTTTCTGATTTGGGCTTGTACATTTTGTGACTAATCTACTTTAATGGTTAAATGGGATTTCACAGTTTATGTAGAAAGTACTGTAGGTAAATAAAGGTTCATTTTTAACACTATTTATTGAGTTTACACAGGAAAAAGTTGAAATTGAAACATTGGAGAAACATGTATTTATTACTTTGGAAAGAGTTTGTACTATTTTAGAGGTAATTTAGTAACAATTTCTATTATAAGCCTGTATTCGTAATACAATACAATGGTATTCTGAGTGTGTTATAACATTCACAATGCCTTATAAACACTGTTAGAATATCATGAATAAATGTAACAGCAGCAAAAATACTTGTAATGCGTTAAGAACACCCCTATGAAGCGTTATAAAGGCTTCAGAAATAGTATATAGTACGTAATAGGCATTTATTTTGGTCACAATTTCAAGTTAACCCAAACGTTTTTTTGGTTGTTTTCAAGACCTGAGTTGCTATGTTGATGAAAGTAGACTTTCTTCGAACGAAACTAAAATGCTGGTGAAGTGACCCTCGGTGCAGCGGATATGACGAATGTAGCTATTTCAGAAAGGGAGACGATGACGCTGAAACGTGTGAGGTAAAAGAAACCGTCATTCGTTAATAGACAGCATTTATTTTATTCATCTATCTAAAGTTTGCCAAATTTCATTGAATTTGGCATTTTATAGTTAATTTCAATTGTGTCTGTGTTTTCCACAACGCGGGAATCATCTATAATGCGTTATTTATGCACTGCGCCTTTTTTAATCGATAAAAAAAATCTAAATGTAACTCCACACACTAAATATCAATGCTGTTTCTGATCGCAAAACTGTGATAGGCTCTTGTCAGTGACGACGCATGAAACATGGTCAACAAAATATCTTAGTACCTCGTTACCATATTGCAGCAGTGTAAAGAAATCTGGCGCTCTTATAAAAATCCTTCAAATGTTCGCAGATATACTCTTTATTTAGTTCATCTCAGCCCTGACAACAATAATGTGTTTGAAGGATAGTGGTAATGTACTGTATAAAAATGTAAAATGCTGATCAAGGATACACTGTCTGTGAGCCTTCGCTAGAATCTTTTTTTTTGTTGTTGAAAGTATTAGCTTAAAATTGCCTGCTACGATTATTTAGTATATAAATAACGACTACAGTCAATTATAAATAAATGATCAACGTATGACAGTTTTTGTTTATAAAATGTACAATCCTAGCTTAAAAACACTATATATTAGGCTAGCTTATTTAATATTCCGTATGAACTTGAAGCAACCTAAAATAAAATACATGATCAACAAGACAAGCAATTTTTATTGGAATGGCAAATAAAAAAAACCTCCATCCACAACCACTTGGTCATTTTCCTTACATTGATTAGTGAAAAAAATAAAAAAAAATTTACTCACAGGGCATTAAAATAATATTGCTATTTTTTTTGTAGACGTGAAGTAGTTTGTAGTACATGAAGACTGCCTGCAGCTTTCTTCTGTGCCTGTCAGTTTCAAATATTAACAAATGTTAAAAGCTTTAATTATTCATCACTAATAAAAAAAAATCAAATGATAATACATAAAACGCATATTTAAGACTTTCACAGCAGTATTGGGTCTGGTCTTGGTGTCAAAGGTGACTGAAGTTTACTACAAAATCATTTAATATGAGCTTAGGCACACTTTACAATAAGGCCTCATTAATGTTAGCTTTTACTAACATTATTAACGAAAAAACATTTACAGCATTTAATAATCATAGTTCTGCATTTACTAATGCATCAAATGCATGCTTTTTAATATTATGAACTAACAATGAACATAGTTGTTGAATATGTAATACATGTTTTGTTTATTGTTTGTTCATGTTAGTAAATGCTTTAACTAATACAACCCTATTGTAAAGTGTTACCATATGCTTCATAACATCTTGCTTAAACAGATTTTCGTGACATGGATATCATGGAGAGCAAAAAAAGAGAAAACAACAACACAAGGAGTAAAAAAGGAATGAGAAGATCAACAATACAGTAGAAAGAAACTGATATAACATTTGTTCCCCAACAGTGATGCTACGCAACACTAAATACACCACTCTCTTCCCAGCAAGCATTGAGTTTTGTGTTTAAAAGATGTCTAATAGACATCTAACAGACATCCAAGCTATGTTTTTTGTGTTTAAAAGACGTCTAATAGATTTCTAGTAGACATCCAAGTATTGTTTTCTTGTGTTTAAAAGACATTTAATAGACATCCAAGCATTGGTTGTTTTTAAAAGACGTCTAACAGACATCTAATAGAAATCAAATAATTGTTTTTTGTGTAAAAGACATCTAATAGACATCCAAACATTGTTTTTTGTTTTTAAAAGACGTCTAATAGACATACAAACATTGACATCTTGATAAAACCAGGCTAAATTTGGTCTGTCAGTGAAAATCTAATAGACGTCTAACACAAGACCAAAAACAGACTCATCATCAAATAGATAGTCTTCACGTGTAGTCGTTCATTCCAGTCTATTTGTTGACAAGTCTATTTTTGGACTTGTTAGATGTCTATTAGATTTTCACTGACAGTGCAAATTAAACCTTGTTTTAGCCAAGATCTCTATTAGACGTCTATTAGACCAGTGTTTCCCAACCCTGTTCCTGAAGGCACACCAACAGTACACATTTTCAACCTCTTCCTAATCAAACACACCTGAATCAAATCATCAGAACATAAGACACCTCAAAACCTGAAGTTAATGGTTCAGATAAGGAACACATCCAAAATATGTACTGTTGATGTGCCTCCAGGAACAGGGTTGGGAAACGCTGCATTAGACGCACAAAAAATGCTTGCCGGGATCATATTTTCAAACCATTTTAGAGGTAGATGTCCAATGTTTAATTGTCGATTAACAACATCAGCTGACAGAAATCAAGTATCACTGTATGAAATGATGGCTTTGAATGCCTGTGTGTACTGTATCCAGCACATAGATGATTATTAATAATAATAATATTAGGATTTTTATATTACTAGACTGATTTTGCAATTAAATTAATAGGTTATACGAAAGAAAAGAACAATCATTCTGTTGGTAACTACATACAAGCGTTCTCTCCGCATGCCGAGCTTCAGCAAGATCTGCTCCAGGCCGGTGGTGATCGACAGTGTTTTTCAGCCGCATGCACTTTTGTTTATTTGTCCTTCTTGCTCTCTGTGTCCATTGCACTGATGGTTTCGGCCTCTGGTTCTTCTTCTTCCGGGACGGTGGAAAACACGAGCTCGCTGGGCCTCTCCAACTTCTCTCCTTTGGTCTTTCCAAGCTTCTTCGACTTCTGATACAACTCGTTGAGGTTAAACTCTCGGATGATGTTGTCCTAGAAATAAGCATCAACAACAACAACAACAACAAAAAAGTGTCACACCATTTTTCTGTAAACAGCACACAGAAAATAAAAAGTGAAGGTTGTGTCCGAAATTGCCTACAACTCGAATAGGTACTACATTTAAATTTACTACACGACCGTTAGAGAAGTATCTTCTATATAGAATTCGGACGTGATGATGACAAATGGCAGATCTAGTACATGACCTACCCATAGATGACCTACCCATGTCAGTTTCGTCGCTTCACTTCCATTCGTGAATTCTCTTGTGTGGCATTATGGGATAGCGTAGAGTCCATTGGATGCGCACTTCAGAATATAGTCTAATGTTTTTTTCTAATACTATTAATTGTGACACTACTCAGCTCACATACTCTTATTTATTGTTTTATCACATCCTTTCTGTATAGGATGTGAATGCAAGTAAGCGATTTCGGACGCAGCCACAGTGTCTAACTACATGCGATGCTTTTACTGCAACCAAGGTTACTACAGTTTTGAATTACTACAGAATTAGTACATTTCAGTTCATTTTTGGTTTGTTTCATTAACGGTTTTGTTCGTTCTAGTTTTGTGAACACATATCTATTTTATTTTTATATATTTGGTTTCAGTTTTAGTCATTTTAGTTCGCTGAACACATCCAGTGTCGACCAAAGCAAAGTTTAATGTTTGCACAGCTTACATTAACTCTTGTGCAAACCTCTTAGTAATGTTTTTTTTGGAACAAACACTAAACACAAAACCATACAAATGCTGCAGATTAAATGAATTCAGACAAATTTCATCATATTAAAGATCATATATGGGATGCATATTAGGCATCTTATGTAGTTAATTAGGGCCTCACAGTGGCGCAGTGGGTAGCACGTTCGCCTCACAGCAAGAAGGTCGCTGATCGCTGGTTCGAGCCTCGGCTGGGTCAGTTGGCGTTTGTGTGTGGAGTGTGAATGTTCTCCCTGTGTTGGCGTGGGTTTCCTCCGGGTGCTCCGGTTTCCCCCACAAGTCCAAAGACATGTGCTACAGGTGAAATGGGTAAGCTAAAATTGTCCGTTGTGAATGGGTGTGTATGGATTTTTTCCCAGAGATGGGTTGCAGCTGGAAGGGCATCCACTGTGTAAAACATATGAAGTTGGCGGTTCATTCCGCTGTGGTGACCCCAGATTAATAAAGGGACTAAGTCGAAATGAAAATGAATGAATGTAGTTAATTATAGCTAGTTTACACTTTTCTGGCTAATTATAAGTTTATTTCCGTTCTTCAGTGACTGTTGTTAGTTTCAGTTTGCGAAATATCAACCTATCAGTTAAAGAATATGTTTTAACCAATAGTTTTAATTAACTAAAAAAAACCTTGGCTGTAGCATGATATATATATTTTCATGTTAAAAGTAGTTTGTCATAACCCTTCATGAAGACGATGCTTTCACTTTAGAAACGGTTTTTATTTTTGCGACGTCACGGCTGAACAACAGCATAATGACAATGATCCCCCAATGATTTTCAGTGTTAAATGCTCCCAATGTGAGTTTGAATAGCATTTTACATGACAGTTATTGGTATACTGAAAGCAGCAACAGATAGTTCACCTCGGGTGTTAAAAAACAAAACAACTAGCAAACATATAATTTAATCATGAATGTTAGAACTGTGACTCATTGCAAACCAACATCAGTCACTCAGCATGTACTTTTAATAATGTTAATGAAATGTAATATTTACTAATTAGATTATAAACTTGTGCATTTCGTTGGTCAATATTCTGCATTTCTTTAAATCTCTTAGATCTTTCTACTCTAATTCAGATACATTTGCATCTTTTTTTGTCTTAGGTTGACCTTCCAACCACACACACAGACATTTTTATACTTAGAAAACTGAATTTAAGATGCACCCGAATGGATAAATTTGGAAACGTGGGTTTTTATGTTGTAGCGTGGACTCTGAAAATAGAGGTGTTTGAGAACGATGACACATTTAGTCATGATGCAGTTTTGTAACCATAGATTTCTAAGTGTACACCGTTATGTGGGTCAAAGATTTTGGTGCCTCTGTTATAAATTCATTCATTCATTCATTTTCATTTCGGCTTAGTCCCTTTATTAATCTGGGGTCGCCACAGCGGAATGAACCGCCAACTTATCCAGCATATGTTTGACGCAGCGGATGCCCTTCCAGCTGCAACCCATCTCTGGGAAACATCCATACACACCCATTCACACTCATACACTACGGACAATTTAGCTTACCCAATTCACCTATACCGCATGTCTTTGGACTTGTGGGGGAAACCGGAGCACCCGGAGGAAACCCACGCCAACACAGGGAGAACATGCAAACTCCACACAGAAACGCCAACTGGCGAGGCTCGAACCAGCGACCAGCGACCTTCTTGCTGTGAGGCGAACGTGCTACCCACTGCGCCACTGTGAGGCCCCTGTTATAAATTCACTTTTGTAAATTAAATTTGACAATGAAAAGGAAATGACAGGCAAGTAAAACGTCACTTTAATGTTTCAGGTAACTTGTGTGAATATAAAATAACTAAATATGGCTGAAATGTTTCATCATCATTCGAAGTTAACAGATTTATTCACAATTATTCAGATGTGTACTCGTTAAAAGAATAAGCGACAATATTTTATATTTGAAAGAATTAAAAATGCATTTCTGAGAAGTAAAGCCTACATGGTTAAGGAATAGAGGTAAATGATAAAGACAAATAGGCAATAGACGAATTGCCGGTTTGTAAACATTCAGGATGCGCGCGCATCGAGTTTGCAGAAAAAAACCGGGAGACTGTTTAACTGTTTTTGCTAAAATCATTGCTGCTATCAAAAACGAGTAATGTGTGTGATTCACCATAGCGTGAATGTACCTGATATAAAATGAGAACTGCAGAGTCGAGCTTTATTAATTAGGTCCTCACTCCATTTAGCTCTACTGATGGCTGTTAGCCAAAGACATTAAACGTAGTGTGGTATACGGTAAAATTTAAGTTTTCTATTTTTGGACTTTCGATTTTGGCATCCTACCGCACAACACGACATGTTTGCTATTGCAACCGGTCTTTTTTTTGCAACCGGTATAAACCGGTGTGACGTCATGTGTGACGTGGGTTGGTAATTCCTTATTTATTACAAGTAAAATTAAGTATTTTGGAGCAGCACTGCGATCCTTAAATAGAGTCTATAAATATGCCATCAAATGAAACAAGTGTTTTTGAGATTTATGCTATTGTTGCACCTGGTACTTTGTGTCATCTTGACCATAAGTGAAAACATTCACATCCATAATAACAGGCTTATCTTTCACAACGCTGCTCTTGACTGTTTGGCGCCATCTTGTGACTGAATAATACATACGTTAGTTTATGTTGACTGTTTGGCGCCATCTTGTGACTGAATAATACATATGTTTATGCTGCATTCCGCCGTTTTTGTTTCTGGCAGGTTTCCTGTTAAATTTGAGAGTTAGTAATTTACAGCTCAGATCAATGTTTCGTGTCTACTTGTTAAGTTTTGTAACAAGTATCTGCGTAATAAGCTGTATAATGTACATCTAAGGGGTTGTTTACTGTGAATAAATCCCTTCAGTCTTATACTGATAAACTGTCTGGCTTTATTCTGCACAAACAACATTATCCCTTACTTATTGTGCGTTGTATACATTCTCAAAGTAAGATGATTTTCAGTCCGAAGTTTCAGTGTGAACAAGACACTTAATACTTAAAAAATGCTAAAATATTGGGATGTGAAAATAATAATATTCTCCCTTATTCTGAGTTTGCATAAGAACAGCAACATTGTGTCTACACTAATATGTAGATCAGTGTTTCTCAGCCATGTTCCTGGAGGACCACCAACACTGCATGTTTTGGATGTCTGGTTTGTCTGTCATACCCATTACTGGTCTTTCAGTCTCTGCTATTGAGCTGATGATCTAAATAAGGTGCATTTGGTTAAGGAGACATGGAAATGTGCAGATCTGGTGGTCCTCCAGGAACGTGGTTGAGAAACACTAGTGTTGATGTTACTGTCATCAATCACAGGGAGATAAAAAAAAATACAGAAAAATATTTAAATTGAATGATTTAGGGATAGAATAGTAAAAATATGGGAGAATCCTGGGAAAAACAAGAAAGTACTCATTTTTACAAATATCCAGATAAACGTGGTCCTATGCCATACCTCTGTGAAAGTCCAAGACACTGCTCGTCCCTTCTTGTCCACCTGTGGGCGCCTCATGACCTCCTTTCCCCCCTGGAATAGCACCAGAGAGGGCAGCTGCTTTGACAGAGGAGAGGTGCTGACCCTGTACCTGAGGACAACAAACACACAAGCAAATGCTGTTTTTCCTTTTTCTACTGGGTATTAACATGCATGTGTTCACTGGGAGACAAAGCAACTTACTTCTTAGATACTTCACCGTAACGACCGATGTCCACTTTGCCAAATTTCAGTCCTGCACAGTTGTACCTGCACAGAGTAAGAGGTTAGTCATCACCATTCATGAAATATAAATTCTTAGAAATTGATAAGAAAATTGGGTTTAGTAAAAAAAAAATGTAATACTAAAAATGAAGGTTCTAATGTTCACCAAGACTTTTTTTTTTTTAATTACTCACCATTTACTCACCCTCAGGTAAACCCTTTATGAGTATCTTTCTTTTGTTAGAAAGAACACAAAAGAAGATATTTTGAAGAATGTTTGAAACTGTTAACCACTGACATCCATGAGAGGAAAAACAAATAGTATGGAAGTCAATAGTTACCGGTTTCAAACATTTTTCTAAATACCTTTCTTTTGTGATCAACAGAAGAGAGAAACTCAAACAGGTTTGTGACAAGTGATTGGTGAGTAAATAATGATAGATTTTGTATTTTTTGGTGAACAGTGCCTTCATTATTCTTTTAATGAATTAGAAAATAAAATCCAAAAGTATGTTTATGAACGCAAACTTTTGAATGAATGACAGTCCATCTTTCAAGGGCAAGTGTCTTACTTCAAGGACAGATCAGCATAAACAGAGGCGAAAGACTGACACTCTGGTGACCAGTTAGCAAAAAACTCCACGATCCAGGTCACTCTGTGGTCCTTCTCCAACTCCTCCTGCAAACAAAAGAAAAGGGACTTCCTATATTAACTAGCATAAACCAAAATGTTTCAATCAATATTCCCCTCAGGCTGCTGAAGTTAAAGTTCAACTATGAAGATGGCTGAAATTTGAGCGTGCTGCCAATGCTGGGTTAAAACCTTACTTTGAATTACTGTTTCTAAGCACCCAATGTAAATAAACTTTTATAACCTTCAAATTCTTGTAAGTAATAAGGCAAGTATACACTACATTTTGGCTTTTTAAAGGTAACAAGGACCCCCACTTTTACCTGGTATTAAGATTAAAAGATTTCTAAAATGAAGATTAAAGGTAATCCAATTAATAAATGATTATTTTTACATTAAAATAACTTATCTAAAATGAGATACTAAACAAATGTATTATTGCAGAACTAATAATTCTTAATCATAACAAAATTATGAATTTAGTCCTGATTCAGTTAAAGTTTCATGTTTAAGAACACCTATTAAAACAAAAAGGAAAAAAACTTTTATGATGTATAATCTGTATTAATCTGAAATGTCTAAAACAATGCTGTGCACTGGGCTAAATTCACTTGTTTTATGTGCCTACATGTACTTGTATTTTTATCTGATTATGAAATGCATAAGGAATTCCCGTCACACTCACAAATGAAGATTTAAGGCAAGAGAAGAACACATTTATGATGTTTGTATTAATCTTTAATGAGCAGCACTGTGACTATGATGAGAAAAAAAACTAAATTGTGTTCATTTGTGTTGTCTTTGAAAAGTGTTGTTTTCAAATTTCAGTACAAATCCACAGAGACGGGTTCAGATAGTAGTGTCCACACTCATTTAGAAGAACCACAAGTTTGAACATGTTTATATTAAACATTATATAGAAAAACATACATATAGAAAGTGCTTATCTGGTGTGTGATACCTCAAGTTGTCATATATAACAGAAACCAGTGGCTCTTAAGGTTAAAAAA
>CAIGQW010054073.1:2226876-2248856 GCA_903798125.1 Danio choprae | reverse complement strand
TATATATATATGTATATATATATATATACATCGATGTCCTTCGAAAAAGAGTAGGGATTTAACCTCGGCATCCAGGCCAAATTTGCTTACTGGCCTCTTTCCATCATGGCAAGATCATCCTCATATCATAATTGGCTTCATCAATCTGTCCAATCAGCTGGTCCAATCCTCTCCACCAATCAGCTGGTGTGTGGTATGTGGTCAGGCGCAATATAGCTGCCGTCACGCCATCCAGGTGGATGCTGCACACTGGTGGTGAATGAGGAGATTCCCCCCAATGTGTAAACCGCTTTGAGTGTCCAGAAAAGCGCTATATAAATGTAAGGAATTATTATTATTATAAAAAGTATAGACCAGGAAAAACTAAATTAAAAAATTGACTCTCAAACTGACGGTAGCGCTTGATTTGCATTTTTGCAAGGACCCGAGTTTCAGCTTCAAATCTTTCTTTTATGTAATTTAATTTATTCATCTTTAATTTTTGACTTACAAAGAAAAAGGTCACCTACATTTTAGAGTAAATTAACAGAAGATTTTCATTTTTGCGTGAACTGAATAGTGCACCATATATATATATATATATATATATATATATATATATATATATATATATATTGTACACAAAAAAATGTCACTATTTTCAGAATCGCCATAGCCCTGACCACCCAGGCATGACCGGAGCTCAGCCCAGCACCAGCAGTTTGAGATGAAGCAGAAAACCAAGAGGAAAGAGTTACAGTGAAGCACAAGCTGGACAATTGGACTTTTTACCGGATGTCCCATATTTGATGTTACAGTGAGGATCAGATGCCAGGTTTGTGTGTGTGTGTGTGTGGATGTGTGTGTGTGTATATGTATGTGTGTATTGATTACGTAATGTATTGATTACCAGATCATCTGGTAAAGCATTATATTTGTAAGTGCCTCAGTGTCTATTTATGAGTTCAATGAAAAGTGTAACATTTTTCATTCAACTTTTTTTTTTAAACCTTTTTTTTTTTATAAATAAAACAATCAGCTGAGAAATGGGCTAATTTGTGACAAAATCATTCGATTTATTCCATTTTGTTCTCTCTTCAGGCATATTTACAGCACACAAAGCAAGCACCATTGTGTTGAAAAAATCACTACAATCATTAAAAAGGTTGAGAACATGATTATAGTCCTGTAACATACAGAACAGTATTTCTGAAACAAAGAATACAGTGCAAAAATCTGTATTTACCAGTTGTCCTACAAAGCTGATTGTCCATTTTGTTCGAGGAATTGCAAAACTGCTATTAAAAACATACAACGAAAAGACCACAGGTTGAAAAGTAAAAGGACGCATGTGAAGGTAAAGTGGCGATATATTTACCTGCCCTGAGCCTTGATGGAAAACATTACATTCCCTGCATGCCACTAAATGACAAACATTATTTAGAAATGTTCAAATTGGAAATATTCATATTAGTGAATTTGAGTATGTCTGTGACCGGCACATACATAATGATGAATGTATTCTTTTTTTGGACTGAAACATGACTGAAAAGGCTGATGAATAATTATGAACACAAAATGGGAGATGGGTGGTCTTTGGTATAAAATGTACTCATGAATTGTGCACAAACGTACTATAAACAGAAAGTAAGCAGAGCCGATTTTGGTTTCATACTGACTTCCACAATACCCCTCCTGCCTCGTAATATTTTCTTAAAGAATTCTTTGTGATTTTTAACTGCTACTTGTTTTACTACCATATTATTTCAATTTGTAATGCAGCAATAATAAAAAATGCTGTTTCCACAGCCAAACGACATATTGTAAAGCCTAAAGCATAGTATTTATGTTTGGTGCACCAACAAAAACATTATATATTTGGTTGCGATGGTATACGAGACTTTTAAAATGGACAGTCAACAAAATGCTCAACATGGCATCATTTCATTTGTCTGTCTACAAAATGAGTGATAAAAGCCTTGAAAATACATCCTGTCCAGTCACACAGCCTTGAATGATGCTTTGAATTGCACGTTCGCTTGTTTTATTTTGTAACACTGTTTCATATTTATCAAGTCTCTGCTGTGACTGAGCAGGAAGCCTGATATTTCCGTTGGAACTGTCATAAATCTATTAATCCATAATTCACATACATCACAGTCATAAATGTTCCACCTCAGAGGTCCCCGTTGGTCCCCTGATGTTTTGAGGAATCATTAGTTTGGTTGAGGGGGACGCCCAGAGACTGACCGTCGCGAGCTGCTTTCTCTTGTATTAGTTGTCTGCGATGATAGAAAAGGTATCCTGGCAGCAGGAATCCAACCAATGAGAACAGAAGCAGGCCCAAGTTGATCTGTTGATTCAGAAAGTACCAAGTTTCAACCTCTATTCTATTTAAATATAAATATCTATTGTGCACACATAAATGGGGTATACAGTAAATCACTTACTTCGACCACAGCATTCGTATTGATCTGAACTGAATCATCACTGAACTAACTAGAACATAACCAGCATTCTGTGGAACTGAATGTGTCTATAATGAGCTCAACGTGCTTATACTGATGAATCATCATACCTGATTTATGATTATGCCCGTTTTCCCTGTAAAGCAGCTTTGTCAAACTTTGCACTGTGTAAGTAAGGGATAATCAACACCTTTAACTGTGTGTTCAAGGATTTTAAATGCACTTCACAGAGGTGCAAAATTCCTATAACTCACAGCAAGCTGTTGATTACACCCCTTATTCCATGGGCATTTGCCGAGGTATAGACAAGTTAGAACTAGTTTTGCTCTTTGTGATGTTTACATTGCACACCTTCTAGCCAATCAGAATCAAGAATTTCAACAAACCATGGAATTAACTAATTTATTGCGCACATTCCAGCCAATCAGAATTAAGAATTTCAACAAACCATGGAATGAGCTAATCTGTAGCGCACATTCCAGCCAATCAGATTCAAGAATTTCAACAAACATGGAATGATCTAATCTATTGCGCACATTCCAGCCAATCAGATTCAAGAATTTCAACAAATCATGGAATGAACTAATCTATTGAGCACATTACAGCCAATCAGTCTCAAAACATTCAACAAATTATAGAATAAAGTGCTATAGAAATAAAAATGACTTGACTATTAGACTCTCACCCAGTAAGGATCTCCCTTTAATGGTCCCACCATCCACATGAAGAGTGGTTGTTGTAGGAGGGCAAACACAGCACTGATCATGGACTGCAGACCCGTAAGAGTGCCAAAGTGATTAGTTGGGTACCTAAATACAAAAATAACCAGTTTGGCGGCAAAAAAATCAGCAGATGGGACAAATATTCAATTACTAACACCTTTTTTAACAGTTAATGGAGATTAAGTATATTAACTTCCTTCATTTAGGCTTTAATCCTCAATGCTTTTTGGCTGGGAATTGAAATGATATCATGAAAGTCAGGTTTATTTTGCTGAGTAAAACTCACACAGCAGCATAGAGGCCACCGCAGCAGGAGTGAATGAAACCCCGAACTGCAGTGTGAAGAATGAAGGACACCACCTGAGATAGACAGAAGTGCATATAATAAATAAATAACAGTCCTTATAGTTCAGTTGCAGCATAATATGGTTGAGAAGCTGATGAAGATGTTTATTATTATTTTTATTATTATTATTATTATTATTATTATTATTATTATATTTTACCACAACAACATAGCTGGGGCAAGAAGTCATAGTTAAGTATATTTAACATAATTAAAACCTCAGATTTCAAATAAAATTGATATGGAATTTAAACTCAGACTTCTAGAAAGAACTGAATTTATTTTAATATTTAAATGAAAGATTATTACATTGAATGAATGTGATATGAGAAAAGTAGTGCAATAAATTAAAAACGACTATCAAAATTTAAACCAAATGAAATGTATGAGTGTATTTATGATAAATGAATGTATGAAGTTATGTATTATGTACATGCAATTAATGTATAATGTGAGTGACGGTTGTTTAAATAAGTTATGAGAACGTTGCAAGCTAAGTTCTTAAAGTAATTGATAAAAGTTGATCAAATTGCATGATGATATTCATATATGAGTGCAAAAGTTTGACAAATTGAATTAAATCAATGATTAGAAAGTTTTGATACATTAAAAAATACTAACTAAATAAGTCAAATCAAAAAACATTTCAATTAAAGTATGGAAACATGAGTTCTTATTTACATACATTAAGTGAGTGTTATGTGTTTTGTGATTATTATTTAATATTTAATTGGTTAAATTACACTCTGCAGCTGGAATTACAGAAAATATATACATTTGGTTACAATTTTTGGGTCATACTTTATTTTAAGGTGTCCTTGTTACAGTCTAACTATTCATTTAATAGTAATATTAATAACTGTACATATGCTTACTAAGGTTAGGGTCAGGATGAGGGTTAAGTCTAGGCTTAGTTTCATGTAAATATCCATAAAATGATTGTAATTACTACAGTACATGGAAAACATTAAACAACAGCTTAAAATAAAGTGCTACACAATTTTATTCACATAAGGATGAATTTACGTCTAACCTGTATGGGTAGATTGTCTATGAGTGAAATAATGCCGAAGGTGACTAGCAGCATGTTAGTGAAGATGAAAGCTCGGATGGCGTTGGTGAGTTTCTGGATCTTTCGGTCCCTCTTTGGAGGCCCAGACGGACTGAAGAAAACAATGAGATTACTGACATATCAAAGTCATTCAACATCTCACTTCCTTTTCCTCTCCTTCAACCCTTTCACCTCTTTTCTCCGTCTGCTGAACTGACGTCGTCTTCACACTCCTTCATCCTCCAGTCCATGATGTAGCCGATCAGAGGACACGACAGCAGGCAGAGCAGCTGAAGAGTGCCAAAGATGGACGAGTACAGGCCCACTGCAACGCAAACAAGCTCTTTAATGTGTAAATTAATGGTTCAGGATGTAGGATTGGACTAGGTATTGCAGTCCAAATTCAAAATATTGGAGTTTTTTTTCCCCCTGTACATTGAGGCAGCCTTCAAAGCTGAAATCAAATATACTTTGTTTTCCACCAAGGCAATTTGGGATGTTGAAATATAATTGGGTAAACTGGCAGTGGGCAGGTTATAGAGACCAAAACAAAGACTGACGTTCAGACTCAGCACACATTTCCAAAGGAGAATAACTGACTTTAGTGTTGTTTTTCAGATAAACAAGTATGCTCACTTAGCATGTTTCTTATATATCTGCAAACATATGGTATTTTTATGTTTTAGAAGAGTCAAAAACTGACATATAGCTTATATATAGTTAACATATAACATATAGTTAAAGAATATTTCTACAATCAGCAACACAGTCTCCAAAAGCGTGACAAAAACATGACAGAAACATTAAAATACCACCAGCCACTGCACTCCCAACGAAATGGGAAAAGCTTTTAATGTGATTAATACGTATTAAACCTCTTTAACATTATTAATAGGCTAGTGAGTGACTGATGTTGTTGGTCCGCACTGAATTGCAGTTCTGACTTTCATTTTCAAACCGCCTGCTAGTTATTTTATTTGATCTGAGGTAAACTATCTGCTGCTGCATGTAACACTGAATAAAGCACATAATCGGTACCTGAGGTTATCTTTGTCATAGTTGCATGGTGAATAATAGAAAGCATTTCTAAAATAGAAATTTCACGCGTCGTCATCGCAGATTGTTAGGACAAAAACTCCTTTTAACATGGAGAAGATAGCATTTATCGTGTGGTTGCGCGTCACATGTTGCTAGGACTAGGTGTGACTTGCAAATACTTGAAAACAATAATTGTCTACTGAGTGTACTAAAAGAAGTATCCAGTAAGCAGTAAATAATAGTTTGTGCTGGTTCTGGCAAATCTTGAACTTTCATCTATATTGTTCAAATTAAAACCAAAATAGATGAAACAGCTTTGGTGAAAATGGCGTGGTTTTTCTTACCTTGCTCTTCTGATTCCTTTACCAACTCCTCAGAGGCTAAAACAAATTGAAACAACACTGTATTAAGTCAGCTTAAAATACTTGTTTGTACCACTCACACGCTTTAGCAGAAACATACTGTAGCATACCGCAGTAAGATTGTAATAATTACATTTATCTATTGTTGAGCACATTTAAAACAGCTTTTAAACTTTTTTATTACTCATTTCATTTAAAGGGTCATATTATGCTTTTCCATATGCAAATACAAGTTGTTTTGATATGCGTTTCTTTAAATGCAAATGAGTGTCTTCTCCCTGCCTCTTGATAAACAAACGATAGAATTTTGAGTGATAATACAGTCAGTTATGCCTTATATTAACTTTAATGGAAAAAAATTAATCCCAAGTGTGAATTCGGTGAGTGTTTATCAAGTGGCTGATTGTATATTGGTAACCTAGTAACCAACAGTAAACAAGGCAAGCATAATAGAGACAGCGGATTGGTCACTTCTGAAATGTTTGCTACGCTTAATCAGCAAACACATTTATGTATTAGCAAATACAAGACCGAAACCACCGCAAGGGGCTTTAATTTAATAATGGGAATTAATGGATCTTTACTCGAAATTGCAGAGAATTTTTGGTTTCTCAAGCGATGCTCCAGAATGTGCATTAAGACAAGGTGATGTAAACTCTGATTTTTTTATTTAATCTTAATCATACAATGAAAGTAAATGAAATAAATATTCACTGATGTTCAATGAATGTCTATAATAACCTTAATAAGAATCAGTGTATATTTCAGTCATACTGTAAAGACTGCAGTGTTTCATTTTTGCATTTGATTGCTTGATTTCATTTCTGTATAGTAGGCTACTATTTTCAGTAGGCTAAATTGCTTATTTCAGTAGGCTAAATTGCTTATTTCAGTAGGCTAAATTGCTTATTTCAGTAGGCTAAATTGCTTGGCGAGACTTTATATGACGCCTGTATTTTATAATGCAGTATAAGGGTGTTCTTAAAGGGATACTTCACCTAAAAATGTAAATCCGGCCATCATTTACTCACCCGTCACTTGTTCAAAAGCATGTTTTGAGGTAGCTGGCACCCATTGACTTCCATAGTATTTTTTTCCCCAATATGGAAGTTGGATAAACGGATAAGGTTTAAAAGAGAAGGAATAAGTAATGAGATCATTTTTGGGTGAACTTTCCATTTAATATGTTATAATGCTTGCATAATGCCTTATAAACAATGCTGTAATTTGTTGTATAATCTCATGAATAATCGTAATAATACTGAACATTGTTTTTAAAATGATGGTAATAACGTTTATACTGTTTCAAGCAGCCATTAGATATCACAGTGGTCAATATTATAAGGCATTATCCATGCATTATAATGCATTAAGAATACCTTTATATAGGATTAAGCTATAGGATTTTTTCATAGAAAGAGTTAAAATATCCCTTTTCTACTGTATTTGCAAGATTATTTGTAATTTTCTGTATTTTTCACTATTTCAAATCACGGTTGTTTGTTCAGAGGGTTGAGGGTCATCAAGGGGGTTTTATTCGTTTCATTTGGATCCCCAAATGTCAAAGACCGGCACTCTTTTTTAAGCTCAAACCGCTATGTTATGCATTTAAGCTGAAAGTGTAAACAGCACAATATGACCCCTTTAAAAATCAACTATTCAAACGTTTGGCTGATGCTCACGGTTCGGGTCCCCGTGGGTCACCAGGAACTCCAACATCTTATTCATGGCGCCCATGAAAAAAATGATCCGGAGCTGAGTCATCGCCATGGTGATGATGCTCCACAGGAAGATAGGAGAGCACACAGAGCGACGAAAGGGAGGAGAGCCTGCGTCCCACAAACAGAGATGACGTCAGGATTATTTTATTGACAGATGAATAAATCTTTGTCATTTTTGTAAACGGTGTGTTTGAGAGACTTGCTCTGTGCTTCTGCTCCATCGCTGGGGGCTTCATCACCGGAAGGCAGTTTTTTGGTCTCCTCTTGCTCTCTCAGAACCACATGAGTGCCACTCATCTTTTGGTCCAGCTCTTTACCTCTCAACTTCCCCATAGTACTGTGAAATAAAGCAGGAGGGTTTTTGTTGGTGTATATATTGAGCGATAATGCGCTGCCTATCAAATGTTTGTTTTATCCTCAGCAAAACTTACTTGCTTTTTAAATTAACAGCAATATTGTAAGAGGATTTCATTCATTTTCTTATATATATATATATATAGTTCATAATGTTATTTACATTATTTACATTTTACATTATTTATAGTTTTATTATTTATTTATTTGTGTGTGTGTGTGTGTGCTTGTGTGTGTGTGTGGGGGGGGGTGTGGGTGTGTGTGGAGTTTGCATGTTCTCCCCGTGTTGGCGTGGGTTTCCTCCAGGTGCTCCGCTTTCCCCCGCAAGACCAAAGACATGCGGTACAGGTGAATTGGGTAAGCTTAAATTGTCCGTAGTGTATGTGTGTGAATGAGTGTGTGTGGATGTTTCCCAGTAATGGGTTGCAGCTGGAAGGGCATCCGCTGCGTAAAACACATGCTGGATACGTCAGCGGTTCATTCCGCTGTGGCAACCCCAGATTAAAGGGACTAAGCTGAAAAGAAAATGAATGAATGAATTTGTGTGTGTGTGTGTGTGTGTGTGTGTGTGTGTGTGTGTGTGTGTGTGTGTGTGTGTGTGTGTGTG
This sequence comes from Danio choprae, assembly GCA_903798125.1. Classification (NCBI taxonomy): domain Eukaryota; kingdom Metazoa; phylum Chordata; class Actinopteri; order Cypriniformes; family Danionidae; genus Danio; species Danio choprae. The sequence goes on along the minus strand of CAIGQW010054073.1, from coordinate 2,240,208 downwards.
TGTGTGTGTGTGTGTGTGTGTCAAGGCTGAGTTTCACTCCAGATGTCACAAATCATTGCTCAATCAATCTAATATGCAAAAACAGTATTTGTGATTATTATCAGTAATGCTTCATCCATATTTTTTTGAAATTGTAAATGTTTTTCCATCAAAAGTAGCATTGAATAAAACTGTACTTTATAAAAAACAAAAATAATAAAACAACTTTAATGAAAGACACTTTTTTATCTGATTATTGACTCTAAGGACATTTATAATGTTACACATGTTGCTGTTATTTTAAACGTTCTACTGCTGAAAGAAGCCTGTAAAATACCTTTTTACTTTTTCAAAGAATGAATAAAAATATATCTTTTTTTAACATTGATTATACCAGACCTGGGCATTTTACAGCCCGCGGGCCGATCAAAGAAACTCAGCGGGGCGCATGTGGCCCGCGGGCCGTAAAATGCCCAGGTTAAGTAACTATTTAATTAAAATTCAACCGCAAACAGGGCCCTGCAATGCGCAGGTCTGACATTGCGAGTCAACAAAAGGGGACTTTCACATATTACGTCTTTTGCGCGCTCAGTTTCGTTATCATTAGAGACGCGCGGGTTCAGCGCGTAAATAGGAAGGGATGCACATGCGGCACGTCACGCTCACGTTTCCAGGCGCCGCGAGTTGAAACAATCATAACATTTCAGAGTGTTGCGAGCGAACCACGAGTCATATGACAGGAATTTACACAGTAATAAATGTAGACTAATTAGCTCAGATTAACGATTTAACAGATACAGATACAGATCATCTTCTTCAGTGATGATCATCACATCACATATCCAGCTCACATTCAACCTGGAACTCTCTCACTGAACATAACAAATATAAATGAAGGAAGGAATTAATAAACACTAAAGTGAAGCAATCAAACAAATAACCCTGTGGCATTTATATGAAGCTGATATTGTGATAGATGCTGGTCTTTAAAATAATGTTTGTGTAAAATTGATTGTTTTTTTAAACTGTAGAGTTTTTATGAATGTTTAGTGAGTAGTTTCACAGAATGTTTTGTATTGTCAGGCCCTCTAAAACCGCCCCAGAGTCTAATGTGGCCCCTTGGAAAAATTAATTGCCCACCCCTGGATTATACTATAAACAATTATTGATTGAGCTGTCAGCCCTTATAATAACTGATCATGACCATGCAGAATTACACTAATAAAACATTTTTAAATATATTAAAATAGAGAAAAAATAATTATTATATTTTACAATATTATTGTTTTATGGCACTTTTTAAAAGCTTCTGAGTAAAATACTGATCCAAAACGTTTGACTTGTAGAGTATGATAAACCGATTTTGACTCTTACTTACAGACATTTCAATAGTCATATATGATAGTTTATCAAATTTTGTCCATGCAGTGTATGTATTTGTGATTTTTGGATTTTATTTGACTGACATGTATCTGATGTCCTCGGGGGCAGGAAAAGATTCTCCAGGCCAGTTTAGAAAGCAGTTGAGGAAGACGAGGCAGGCAAACCCGGCCCAAAGCCAGAAGATCACAGAGAACGACACGCCGAGATCATAGATCAGCTGCAGGACAGACAGAGAGAGAGACAGACAGACAGATAGACATATAGAGGGACAGACAGATAGAGAGGCAGAAAAACAGATATATAGAGAGGCAGACAGGTAGAGATAGAGACAGATAGAGAGAGACAGATAGACAGGTAGACAGAGAGAGAGACAGACAGACAGACAGACAGACAGACAGACAGACAGACAGACAGACAGGTAGAGAGACGGACAGACAGATAGAGGGACAGACAGGCAGATAGAGAGATAGACAGACAGGTAGAGGGACAGAAAGACAGATAGACATAGAGAGAAAGACAAACAGAAAAACAGACAGGTAGAGAGATGGACAAGACAGACAGATCGACAGATAGGTAGAGACAGACCGACCGATAGAGAGTCAGAAAAACAGACAGATATATAGACAGACAGGCAGAGACAGACAGACAGACAGACAGGTAGAGATACAGACAGAGAGCCAGATAGAGAGAGAGAGAGAGACAGATAGACAGAGACAGACAGACAGGTAGAGACACAGACAGGCAGGAAGAGACAGACAGAGAGACAGACACATTGTTGTTAAATGCTGAACCACAGGAGTAAAGTATGTTTGCATGTAAATTGTTCACTCCTATAATTGTACCTTGACTCCTGGAAAGGTGACCGCGGAGGAGGCGTACGAGCCGATCATGAGTGAAAGTATGGTGGAGCGCACGTTTCCAAACATATTCGGCAACTGAGAGAAACAATCAAGAAGACAGAGGAACAAATGAATGTGCTAATAATAAAACGTGTTCAAACTGTAATGCCTGTCAATTGCCACTAGAGAGCATTAGGAACTTGAGGCTTGAAACAGCCATTAATTATTAAAAAATGGTTATAACACATCAATAAATAAACATTGTAAGTTACGCAACTTATAAATAAATATTATAAGTAGCACAATAAACAGTTTGATATTATTTAGTTTTTTCAATATTATTAAAATGCAATAACTGAATGTGTAGTTATATTTATTCTAAAATATGCTGCATAATTAATTAATCAACTTATTTCATTTGTTTAGCATGCCATTGTATTTGTGGGTACAGTAAAATACAGCTATGGATATATAAGCTATGGATACTCTTGCACCCCTGTGCCAACCACACACACACACACATCGTCCTCTTCAAACTGAAACAAACACAACCTATACGACAAACGACTCCCAATGAGAAACAGTTTTTTTCCCAGCTCTTAAAAATAACTTTCTATTTTAGCACATAAATATACGTTATTGAAATGAAACACTTTCCGGAAGCTGACATGAACTTAAATCCGACATACTGCGCTCCGGCTAACACTAATTAAACAACAGAGGAGGTTTTGTGTAGTAGTTTTAGTAAAATTAGCTTACACACGCAGCTCAAATGAACTGAACACAACTTTAACTAAGTTCAATTCAGGACAAGCGTGTGTGTGTGTGTGTGTGTGTGTGTGTGTGTGTGTGTGTGTGTGTGTGTGTGCGTGCGTGCGTGCGTGCGTGCGTGCGTGTGTGTGTGTGTTTATGTGTGGGCGTGTATGTATGTGTGCCAGCATCGAACTATGAAATTTGACAGTCAGAACATCCAAAGATCACAGACATCCAAAAAATCTGGAACAAAAAGAGGAGGGTGGGAAAGTTCAGCGAGGCCAATAAGCTGAAAGAGAAACACTGGAGCAATGTTTGCATGTCTTTAAGACAAAACAACAAATAATGGCAAATAATAATGGCATAGTTTCGCAAAACTTGCAAGATACAAACTGTTAACATGTAACAAAAATGCTTGAACGCTTTCTTTTTAACAAGCAATGAACTTCAGATACATTAAATTCATTGCTGCTCACATTTTCTGTTGAATGTGCTGCTGGAAAAAGCATTCTTTTATGTAAAATTTGGGTTGGCATACATGAATGACGTTATTTTGAATATTATATTTTAAGGAAATATTTGTAATGTTTTTGAAAAAGTCTCTTCTGCTCACCAATGCTGCATTTGTTTGATCACAAATGTAATAAAATAGAAATAGTGTGAGGTATTTCTTCAACGTGTTTTCCAGGGGAATATTAGCATATTTTAATGATTTCTAGGGCGGCGCGGTGGCACAGTGGGTAGCGCTATTGCCACACAGCAAGAAGGTCACTGGTTCGAGCCTCGGCTGGGTCAGTTGGCATTTCTGTGTGAAGTTTGCATGTTCTCCCCGTGTTCGGGTGGGTTTCCTCCGGTTTCCACCACAAGTCTAAAGACATGCGCTATAGGTGAATTGGGTAAGCTAAATTGTCCATAGTGTATGTGTGTGAATGAGTGTGTATGGGTGTTTCCCAGTGATGGGTTGCAGCTTGAAGGGCATCGGCTGTGTAAAACATATGCTGGATAAGTTGGCGGTTCATTCCGCTGTGGCGACCCCTGATTAGTAAAATGAATGAATGAATGAATGAATGATTTCTGAAAGGTCACGTGACACTGAAAACCAAAGTAATGTTTCGTATTATTCAGCTTTGAATCACATGTTAAAATATATTTACAGTTATTTGATAATCAAGTAATCTTTCACAATAATACTGTTTTATCATATGTTTGATGAAGCCCGATGTGCATAAATAATAAACACATCTTGATGTTTTCAATTTCTATTGCTAATAATACATTTCTGGACCAGATATATATATCTAGATCTTGTTTTTGGCAAATTAATTTTGCTGCTTATAATTCAGCTTCGAATCACAGGTATAAATTATATGTAAACATATATTTACAGTTATTTTATAATCAAATATATATATATATATTTTACAGTAATACTATTTTTTTCTTATTTTAAATGAAGCCTGGTGTGCATAAGCAGGAACAAATCTTGATGTTTCCAATCTTTTACAACCCAAATGTCTAATATTTAATAATAGATTTATGGACTGGTTATATACGGTCGATTCTTGTTTTTGGCAGTGTAAAAATAAGGACAGACACGCGCACGTGAGGGAAACAGACATGTGAGTGAAAGCAAGGACAGTTGTGTTAATGTTGGAGAAGGTGGGCTTGTGAGGGCGTGAAGACGGATCTGGGTTGTGATTGGCTGAGAACGGCATGCCAAAATGTGGAGCGAGAGGAAGCCAAAGCACTGAATGTGCAGCACTGAAGTGATCAGCTAAAGACATGCAAGAGCAGTCACGCTAATGCAGCGTTTATGTGCAGAATAACACACATTTTGGTGCTGTTTTATACTTCATTAGAAAGAATAAGTGTGCTTTATATGCAAACACATGCATATCAAGCATTACGTAGTAAAACTACAGCACAATTGTAATTGTTAATTTACAGTGCACTTGTACATTTTACAGTATTACTGGCATCCAAAATTGGAAAATTTTACAGCAATTTTTCACAGCATAATTAATTCTGTAATGCTACGCTGAACTTTAGGCAGCCATTATTACTCCAGCCTTCAGTGTCACATAATGCATCTTTTCTAAAAGATCGAGAAAAGTGTAGTAATATTTCACATTTATACATCTTTCATCAGTACAAAACAAACCAGTAGTGAATATATGCAGACATTTACTGTATTCTTACTATTAGTGAAGTGAAGGTTAGACAGATTCCTCCGAACCCATTCATGGAGACAGCAATAAATATGAGAGCTGATAACACTGTGAAGAAAAGGAAACAATGCTTTTATTACTTATTGCGACACTGTTAAACAGTTGTTACACTGAGTGACATTTTAAGATAACGGGTTCTGTAAACCATGGTAAAACTGTATGACATCATTATTTTGCTCAGAAACACACTCTGGTTTATATGAAGACAAAATTATTAGCAAAATTGTTAGCTCCTGTGAAATATTTTGATTAATGTTTTTTAGAGAGCAAGAACATTTTTCAAAGTATTTCCTATTACATTTTTCTTCTGAGGAAAGTCTTATTTCTTTTAGTTTGGCAGGAATATATAAAAACTGCTATGGTCAATATGATTAGTCCCTTAAGATTTTTTTTCTCAATTGACAGAACCAAACACTTGTCCAATGACTTTGCACTTTATGCTGAATACTAGCAGTATATTGATGGAATAAGTAGTCAAATATTATGTACTGTCATCATGGCAAAGACAAAAATAATGGGTTCTTGAAAAAAATCTTCTTTCCCAGTACTGGGTTGCAGCTGGAAGGGCGTCCGCTGTGTAAAATATATGCTGGATAAGTTGGCGGTTCATTCTGCTGTGGTGACCCCTGATGAATCAAGGGACTAAGCCGAAGGAAAATGAAAAATAATTTTGTCCTCAACTATACACAGTTGCAATCAGAATTATTAAACCCCCTGAATTATTCGCCCCCCTGTTTATTTGTTTCCCCAATTTCTGTTTAACGGAGAGAAGGTTTTTTCAACACATTTCTAAACATAAAAGTTTTAATAACTAATTTCTAATAACTCATTTCTTATTTTATAATAATAAATAATATTTTACTAGATATTTTTCAAGACACTTCTATACAGCTTAAAGTGACATTTAAAGACTTAACTAAGTTAATTAGGTTAACTAGGCAGGATAGGATAACTAGGCAAGTTATTGTTCTGTAGACAATCCAAAACATATATAGCTTAAAGGGGCTAATATTATTGACCTTAAAATGTTTTTAAAAAAATTTTAAACTGCTTTTATTCTAGCCGAAATAAAACAAATAAAACTTTCTCCAGCAGAACAAATATTATCAGACATACTGTGAGAATTTCCTTGCTCTGTTAAACATAATTTGGCAAATATTTTAAAAATACTTAAAAATTCAAAGGGGGTTTAATAATTCAGATTTGTCATGGATATATACTAGAAGAACTCTGTATTGCACCATGTTTTGATGATTAAAACAAAAATATAAGAGCATTAGTACTGACCTTTTGGATCGTAAGATGCTACTGCAATCAAAACCATAGAGAGAGCAAAACATGAGCTGTTAGAATAAGAAAAACAACGAGTTACTGAAAGTGACCATTGATAAAAAGGCACGACTAGTACTTTAAAGGTCTTGTGAAGTGCTTTGAAATGTGTGTTTTTGTTCGATGTGTGATGTCATTTAAACTGAAACATAAAGACAGAGCGGGAAATTGATTAGCCCCTCCCCTTTTTAAAAAACTGCCAATTTAGTTTTTATCAATGAGAATGGTTGAGCTCAAGCGCATGTAGCAATAGCGACTTAAAGGAGGCAGGACATGTCAGATACTACAGAGCATTTGATTGGTAAGAAGATTTGATGAGAAACTCAAATATGAGATGACATCAAAAAAATTGTTGAACCATTTAGGCGGCAGTGACCAACTGCAAGTTTGGATGTTTATATCTTCTAAATGTGAATTTTGTCACTGTTTTTGTCATAAGCCCACTAGCTTATGATATCCTTAAAGGCTTGGACACACCAAGCCAATGGTCGGCCATTGGGCTTCGTCAGGTTGTCGGTCAGCGTCTCTCTAGCTTTGGGTTTGGTGTTAACATCAGAGCTCGTTGGCCCAATTCAGCATGTAGAATCGTGTCGGGCGTCAGCCAAAGAGAGCACTCTGATTGGTTATTCAGCAATGAATCAGAGCATGAGAACAAAAACTGAAGTGACGTAGCAAGTAAACAATTCAAGTCGAGAGGGAATACAAAGAGGCCAGCTGTAATTTTTGACATTTCTTAAATATTTGCAAATGATACAGATTATTAGATTATCAGACATATTTGCACGGGCGAATCCATCCGATGTGACTGACGAGTACTGTAATAATGGTACTAAATGCTTAATTCATGGGTGTGGAAAACAAATTCTCTCATGCAGGCGCAGAACGCATGCTCTCAAATCAGTCAGCTTTCATGTGTTTGGTGTGTTCACGCGCAGCTTTTTGGTCCAGGCGGAACCAGACATGAACCAACGTGAGGTGACAACACAGTTGATTTTCATCTGCACTAGTTGTTTGGCGTCAGCTTGGCATGTCCCACCTTAAGATTAACATACAAATACTAACATCTAAAAAACTATTTGATTTCATAGGGGACTTTAACAGCAAGGGGCGGCACGGTGGCTCAGTGGTTGGTAATGTCGCTCACAGCAAAAAGGTCGCTGGTTCAAGTCCCGGCTGAGCCAGTTGGTGTTTCTGTGTGAAGTTTGCATGTTCTCCCTGTGTTGGAGTGAGTTTCTACCAGGTGCTCTGTTTTCCCCCACAGTAAACCAAATTGGCCATAGTGTATGAGTGTGTGTGTGAATGACTGTGTATGGGTGTTTCCCAGTACTGGATTGCGGCTGGAAGGGCATTTTTCTGCGTAAAACATATGCTGGAATAGTTGGCGGTTCATTCCGCTGTGGCAGCCTCTGATAATCAGAGACTAAGCCGAAGGAAAATGAATGAACTTTAAAACCAACCTTTTATACTTTTCACACTTTAGCCCATTTTTCACACATTAGTACACCGATGTCTCTCACCTGCCAAAAAGCCTGATTGGACGAGGGCCAAACTTGTCCATCAGGACCCCCAGCGGCAGAGTGGCTGCGCTTATGATGAAGGAGCCGATGGTGAAGCCCAGATTGAGAATCTCCTCCTGCTCAATGCAGCTCGGCCAAACGGTCTGCTCCGTCAAACTCACATTACTGTGACCCTCAGTGACATTTTCTGGAGGAAAATGGAGGAACAGAGAAATATTGTAAATCTTTTGAATGCTGCAGTCTCGTAAAACTGATCTTTAGAGGATCATCCTTCAACAGAGACGTTTATTAAAGGTCCTATGATATGAAGTGTGCTGCAATTTGAACTAAAACATGAAGGCAGGGCGGGGCATACCTTAGCCCCTCCCCTTTTAAAAAAAACAGCCAATAGACTTTAGTTTTTATCACAGCTCTGCCAGTGAGAGCGGTTCAGCTCAATAGCAATAGTATCCTGAAGAGGGCAGGACATGTCAGATGCTAGAGAGCATTTGATTGGTCAGAGGATTTGATGAGAAACTGAAGTATGAAGTGAAGTGTTTTTTAATCCATTTAGGTGGACGTGACAAACTGCAAGCTTTGAATGTTTATATCTTCTTAAAGCTAATTTTTGCACTTTTTCTGAGCACACTATCTTATAAATATGCTTAAGTTATTAACAAAATAACATTAACGTCTAAAAAACTTAATTTTGACATCACAGGGACTTTACACTGAACTGAATCAGTATTCATTTAACTAGAACTACACCAGTTTTCTACCTAATATGCTGGGATGTTCCTCAATCTGAAATATTCTAATGATTTTTTTATTTTATTTTCCACATCTATGTTAAGCTGCTTTGACACAATCAACATAGTAAAAACTGCTAAAAGAAAAAGTCACGAATAAGTATGTCCTCCCATCACATACCTGTGCAGAGGTGTGAGTAGAAGCCCTCGTTCTTCAGCATGATTAGTAGTGAACCCCAACCCAACAACACCGCAGAGAAGAGCAGGTTTTCTATGATGGACGTGACTGCCATCCACCAGCGCCTCCTGTAGGCCTGCGAGAGTGATGGAGCCATGGCACTGCAGGGAGAAAACAGTAACTCAATGTTTTTGCTTAGCTACTGTATTTATATTTAAAATGCTTTTACTTCACCACATAAAAAATATATATTGTACTTTGTATTGCACTATATTTCATAACTGTAACTGAGTAAACAGTTATTTTAAACTGGAGAAATCACCATTTGCTTTGAGGCATGACGGTGATTTCTGACTTGTGAACATGCTGATTTGTTTTCTGTTAAACCAGGGTTGCACTGAACAATTTATTATGAATTGAAAAGATTTGACTTAATCTGTTCTTAAGTCATCAACAACTCGCTGATTCAAAAGATTCACTCAGAGAGAGTCTACTGATAAAGACTCACTGATTCAAATGATCCATTAGTCACCAGTTAAACAAGATCCTCTCAGCTTAAGTGCCTCTGTTACCTAAATGGAAATTACCAATGAAGAATTTTAGGGTTATTTGTTGTAAATGAAAATTCTATTTTGCTCATTTGATAGCTTTTTGACTGATGGCATCTCTGTTTAATGTTTGTTGTGTTTTTCATATTTATTTTGTGTTGTCACTGTTCACTTTATGTACACTGGAAGCTTCTGTAGCCAAAACAAATTCCTTGTGTAAGCACACTTGGCAATAAAACCCATTCTGATTCTGATTCTGATTGTTTGTAAAGAAAATCTGCTTTATAAGGTCAAGCTGTGTGTTACTGTGCTAACGTTTAATGATTTTATTTCGTTTCAATTTTGCATTCGCTGTCCACATACTGTACATTTTAGTTCTTTTCTTTGCCCAGAGTGTATGCCTTTTTAAACTGCTTTGACCAAACATACCAATTTTACTGATTTTACAGCAGAATCATTGGCTTTAGTTCAAATAAAATGTGAGTCAATGTATTTTTAAAGGTTAATGGCGTAACATGAATTTCTGATATGAAACGCTATAGAATATATCGCAGATCCAGGCACTGATTCCTGCACCACCCATCATACAGAATGACCCGCAGTGAGTTTAAACCAGTCTAAAAGAAATGATAAACTATCGGAGAATCTATCAGAGAGGCAAACTGTACCAACAGCAGTTACTGTGTTAACTTCTTTGTATTCTTTTTGTATTTTGTAGTCTCGACATTGAACACAAATATTACATTACATCACACTACATCGTAGGATCAACTTAATCTAATAATTTTTTGCCAATTTTCTCACTCATGCAATATGCATTTCTTCTATTTCCAATGCCTCTTCTGGAATTTCTAAAAACGTACAAATGTTCTGTAACACTTTAGTATAGAGACCAATTCTCACTATTTACTAGTGGCTTATTATCAGCTACAGTTCTACATCCCTAACCATGCCTATACCTAAATTGACCTTATTAACTTTTAATAAGCACTAAATTAGGAGTTTATTGAGCTAGAAGTCATAGTTAATGGTTTAATAGCTAGAATTTTACCTTAAAGTAAAGTGTGACCAAATGTTATATTCTCACAAAAAACATTTTTTCAGATTACTGCATCAGCAACTAATAAAGTGTGTATGTGAGTGAAACAGTAGATTACGAAATATATGACCTTATATCAATTAAATTCTTTCATTCATGTATTAATTCCTTAATAACATATAGAATTAACTTACAGAGGAAATGAATGTGTTAATTTCCACAGTGGTTTGAAGCCATGTATTGCTTTCTTCTAACTTCTAGTAGTTTGCTTTAATTAATCATTACCTAATGATTTGCAAATAATTGCAACAGTTTGAATATTTATTCAGTCATTTTCCTTTGGCTTTGTCCCTGATTTATCAGGGGTCGCCACAGCGGAATGAACCGCCAACTTCTCTGGCATAGGTTTTACACACTCTAAAAAAATTCAATGACAAAAAGTCATAAAAACAAATGTTTTTATGTTATTTTAACTCATTTTAATTAGGTTTCAACTAAATATTTTTAGTTAGATGAAGTTTAACTTCATATTTTTAGTCAGTTGGACTGTTGTGAGTTGAGATAACTAGGAAAATTCATTTCATTCATTCATTTTTTTAGGCTTAGTCCCTTTATTCATCAGGGGATGCCACAGTGGCATGAACCGCCAACTTATCCAGCATATGTATCACACAGCGGATGCCCTTCCAGCTGCAACCCAGTACTGGGAAACAATTTAGTTTATTCAGTTTACTTATAGCGCATGTCTTTGGACTGTGGGAGAAACCGAAGCACCTGGAGGAAAGCCATGCGAACAAGGGGAGAACATGCAAACTCCACACAGAAATGCCAACTGACCCAGCTGGGACTCGAACCAGAAACTTAGTACTGGGAAAATAATTTGAATATTACTTCTATTATCTAATAATACAATCAACTCTTTATTAGTTGCTGATGAATTAGCTGATAATAAACGAATGATTTACTCCTTCATCAGTCATGCAATAACACACCAGTAGTACTCAACAGTAGTTGAGTAAGGAAAAACTGACAACAGACTGCTAAATTATTACAAAAATAATGCACAACGTGTGCAGGTGGTGATGTGGCCGTATTACCTCAGATGTGCATTACTGTTTAATAATTCAACAGACAGGAGTCACTTATTCTGGTTATACTATGGTCACCACACCTGTTTAGATTCCTTTATTTCATGAGTTCACACTCACAGATATTTGACTGAATAGAATATGCATATTTGGCGTACTGTCCAGGCAGAGGGCTCTGAGCTCGGAAAGACACCCTAACTTGTGTTATACCCCTTATTAGGATAGAGAGAGAGATAGGGGTCCGAGCACAGTGTCTAGGTCGGTTCCAGAATGCTCCCCCCCCTGCCATTTATGTAGGTATTGGGTTTAAAGGTGTGGAGTTGGGGTGGTGGAGGGATGCTGAAGTGAAGAGAAACAGAGGAAGGACGTGCTTGACTACTTATAGGGGTTTGGTCTTAAGCTGATTGGATAATAGAATGATTGTCAATAATGAATTAACCTTGTCAAAACTGATCGTGCTTCTCCCGAAATTTGTTTATAAAATATCAGGTTTTTATCCTCAAACAGCTCCTGTGTGTAGAAGTAGTCTCTAAATTCTTATGCATCTCATCCTAAGCATTTTGATTCAATTTTTTAGTGTTGTAGTCAGTGAATGAACTGAAATCATTCAGCGTGCTGATATAGAACTGTAATTCGGTCTGTGTGGAACTACTTAACCCATGCTTTTATCTGAAAGTAACTGCTTCAAATGTTCATCAGCCAATCAGAATCGAGCTTCACCAGTATGAATGAATCCAATGTATTACAGTAGACACATATTGTGAAGTTTTTGCGTTTGTGAATTTTGTGATTTTCAGACTCTACCTGCACAAAGTTTAATACACAAAATATTCATTAAAATAAACAAACAGCATCTGAGAATCATTCATGCCTAAATGTGTGCCGAGGACCACAAATGTAAATAAGCAGGTATGAAAAGACACCATTCATTTCAGAACCTGCACTCATTCAAGACACAAACTTTTCATTCACTACTCCTTGAGTGTGAACAGCAGAAATCAGCCATTAAGAAACAGAACTGCTACAGTTTTTGTCAAGACTTGTCCTCTTCTTGTTCAGCACATTCTTGAACAGCACACGTCTGCGTTGCAAAATGAAACGGGAGCCTGAGATTTAGGAAAGAGTGCAAACATCTGACGTCCGAATCATTGCTCAAATACCTTGCTTCTAATAACCGGTGAGTTTACATGTGAGTTATTGTGTCTATTTATGACCTGAACTTAGCTTTTCATACTTGTCCGTCACATGCAGGAGGCTGAAGTATTTTTATTATCCATAGAGCACATGTCCACACACCCCCTGGCTTGCTGACACCAGAAATAGTCACAACCTTCAATGCACACCATGGGCATCTTACTGCTGTGACCGATTGTCACTGTGCTGCTCTAACACTGATATGAACTTGGATCATGAAGTCAAACCAACACAATCTTTACGCCGATTCATCACTTTTTGATTTATAGTGGCTAATTCATATGAATTTGCTCAATTTGCTGATTTGCTCATCCACCACAGTGGTGGTTGAGTTTAGAGGTGGGGTTTGGAAACACTTGTAATGTAGATGTTGGACTAAAGCATCTGATATTAATTTACAATATTGAAGGGCAGAGGGTTACTGAAGAACTACTGAGAGATTTCAGCTGCTGTCTGGGCTTTCACTGCCTTTCTACACCTCCCTTTCTTCATGTGTTCAATACTTTTTCCCTTTGTCATTTCATTTTAT
>CAIGQW010054073.1:2211078-2226476 GCA_903798125.1 Danio choprae | reverse complement strand
TGAATATTTATTTCCTGTATATGTATCTTGTATTGAGATATATAGACATTATTCAGTTTCGTGTAATATACCTGTATGTTATATACAGAACATCTCCAGAGAAACGTTGTTATTGTTATTTTCAAGCAATTTCAGTTTCTTCTGTGCCACTTAATTGTGAGTCCAGTCAATTCTGAACAAGTATCTACATTTCTGACAAGAAACATTTCAAAGTCATGCACTGAATCCTGCACTGTTCAATAGCATGACTTGCTTTCTGATTCACAACAAACAGTCTGTCAGGGCTTTTAATGAATCTTTCAAAAAGACTCACAAACACAGAGGTTGAATCAGTCTGAATCAGTTTGAGGAGTCGCTCACTCTAACACTGAGAGTTCCTGTGTTGATGAGAAGCATGACTAATTTGTATTCGTTTTTGTAATTTGCAATCTTTTCCCAGTGATGGGTTGCAGCTGGAAGGGCATCCGCTGCGTAAAGCATATGCTGGATAAGTTGGCGGTTCATTCCGCTGTGGCGACCCCAGATTAATAAAGGGACTAAGCCGAAATGAAAATGAATGAATGAATGAATTTGCAATCTTGACAGTGAATTTTGTTTCCCTTATGCAAACTGAACTCCGAGACTTTTTTTTACATGTTAATTGGTTTCTCAGATTTCCCGTGCTTCCTCTGGGATTTCAACGAATGTAGATGTGTTCTTACTGTGATACTAACTATAAAATATTAGAAGCATGTATGTATGTACGTTTATACACACTAACTTCACACATATTTACATTCCCTCAGGAAACGTTGCATTTTCCTGCAAAATAACAAATAAAAAATGGCAGTTTCTCCTGAGTGAACGTAATTAAGTTGAATATAAAATAGAAGCTTGCTACCACATTAAATACAAAAATGATGACAGTTCTCTCAATTCTGCCTTTATTTCTTGCAATTCTGCCTTTCTTCTTTAGAGTTTGTTACAAATCTGATACATCTGATCTGATATTTGGCTGTTTTTTATTTATTTCTTGCAATTCCAGTTTACATTTCACAATTGCAAGTTCGTATCCTGTGATTTTGACTTTATTTCTAGCAATTCTGCTCTTTCTGACTTCCGTATGTGTCTATATCTTGCAATCTGTCTTTCTTTAACTAATTGTTTTGGGGGTTTTTTTTTTTACTTTTTTCCCATTTATGTTTGTTTTTCTATCTTAGTGGGGACATTGCATAGACTTCTACTGATTTTCTATCAGTTTGAGGATATTTTCTATTGCCTAACCCTCACAAAAACATATGCCAGTCATTAGTTACAAATAAAACATGTTCTGGCCGATGTATACGCTAAGCGTCTTAAACTGGTGAGAAAAGTAAGATGTCCTCACTTATTGGTTGTCTTTATATTTCACTATATAAGTGAGGTCATTTGAGCCCTCACAAGTATAGCTAAACCCACAAACACACCCACACCCACACACACCCACACACAGCTGTTTCCTTCACACTGACTACAGCTGCTACCGCGCGTTCAGCAGCTCGCTGGAAGTGCCGCGTGCGCGCTTCAGTTTCCTAAAGGAAAAAACACACCGCGACCGCACGAGACCACTGAGAAGTGTCAGCTGCAAGGGTAATATTTATTAAATACTAGGGAAATGTGCCATGATGCATTAGATGATGTATTATATTATATATAAATATATATCAAATACGCTGCACAAACACAACCCCAAACAAAATCTAATTAAAACAAATTTAATCGGACAAATGAAGTACTATCACTTAAAATGCAAAGTCTATAGTGGTTCCTTAGACCGCAAAAATGCTCTCTAGAACATTAACCTATAAGAGTTGTCAGTTGTATTTACTGCTAAACATTTAGTAAAAAAAATGAGCATTGCATTTTCAGCTCTTTAGTTTCCATAAATCTTGGAAACAGGGAGAAAGTAAACTTACCACTGTCTTATGTACAGTTATTTATAGTAAGCATGTGCCTGGTTTTCCTCAGTGTTGGTCTCCTTTCCAGCCCGTCAGCGCTGCTGTAATTCAGAGTTTTTCTGTTCCTGCGCTCCAGGTTGTTCTTGAACTGAAGAAGGTTTGTCAAGTTCTCTGAGCCCTTTCTCTCTCGCTGCTCTTTTTGTCTATAAATGGCTTCAGGCGTCGACCCTCCTCCCAACCTTTCCAAACGAAAACTCAATTTATGGATGTTTCCAAACAGCGCTTGCTGGATTGTTAGTAAGATTGTTCACAGAGTCGGCGGCGCCCCCGTGTGGCCAACAGCGACGAAACACTTCTGACTGGAGAGAGGTTGTCGATTAGTAATTATTTTTTGTAATATTTTTTATTGACACTGCAAATAACCCAATTAATTGTATAGACTTTCAGATTTGGCTTGACGTAGTTTATTTAAGACAGATTTTCTTTAAGCCACATTGTGTGAAACATAGCCTACTCATCACAATTTTATCTTACTTAATTTGAACTTAATTTAAGTGATTATTTTCTTCAATTTCGAGATTATATTGGAGAGCTCTGACTTTTTACACCTCACAATTCAAAGAAACAAATGTGAGGTGTAAATAATATTATTAAAAGGTAGCCTAATTAACTAACATGAGAAGCTAAATAAGGGCCTCACGGTGGCGCAGTGGGTAGCACGTTCGCCTCACAGCAAGAAGGTCGCTGGTTCGAGCCTCGGCTGGGTCAGTTGGTGTTTCTGTGTGGAGTTTGCATGTTCTCCCTGTGTTGGCGTGGGTTTCCTCCGGGTGCTCCGGTTTCCCCCACAAGTCCAAAGACATGCGGTACAGGTGAATTGGGTAGGCTAAATTGTCCTTAGTAGTGTATGTGTGTGAATGAGAGTGTGTGGAAATTTCCCAGTGATGGGTTGCAGCTGAAAGGGCATCCACTGCGTAAAACATATGCTGGATAAGTTGGTGGCTCATTCCGCTGTGGCTACCCCAGATTAATAAAGGGACTAAGCCGAAATGAAAATGAATGAATGAATGAGAAGCTAAATAAATTCTTTAAACACAGCATTTCCAGTCCCTCCGCGTAAAAGTCAATCACATTTTATTTGGTTTGTGAATTCATATTTTTCTGCAACGGGACCCCAAAGAGGCGGTAGCAAACAAAGTCAGGCTTACCCGTGGTAGAAATAGAGCTTGACGATTTTTTACAACCACAAAACAAAAACAGACTGCATATATGGTAGCCTAAAAGCTGATCATAGGACTTTTATAAACAGTTTTTGTTTAGTGAAATAAATGTTAATCAGGAACAATAAATCATCTTTTATCAAATGTACCATAATTACAAAATCTAGCAGGGATTTAAAAATGTATCAATGAAAACAAAAGGATGCTCTAATGTATTTTAATTTTTTTTTCTAATAAACTGTGACCGTCTTTTTTTTATAATAAACCGCTGGGCGAGGCATGATGCTCCTTTTAGACCAATCCATTGGAGGATATCCTTTTACAATATGACTGAAGCAACAGCTATGATGACAGAGCATGAATCACTCATATTTCACGTGGAATGCACGAGACAGCAACTCTGCATTGCATCTGCATCATTTACGGGAAAATGCAACCTATTATTAAAAATCTATTATTATTTTTAATCATGTGATTTTCATAATAGGGGCAACGCGGTGGCACAGTGGGTAGCACAATCGCCTCACAGCAAGAAGGTCGCTGGTTCGAGCCTCGGCTGGGTCAGTTGGCATTTCTGTGTGGCGTTTGCATGTTCTCACAGTGTTTGCTTAGGGTTTCCTCCGGGTGCTCCGGCTTCCCCCACAAGTCCAAAGACATGCGCTACAGGTGAATTGGGTAAGCTAAATTGTCAGAATTAGAATCAGAATGGGTTTTATTGCCAAGTGTGCTTCCACACACAAGGAATTTGTTTTGGCTACAGAAGCTTCCAGTGTACACAAAGTGACAAGTGACAACACAAAATAAATATGAAAAAGACGACAAACATTAAACAGAGATACAATCAGTCAAAAGCTCTGGATGTTGAATTGTATGTACAGATTTGTTATAAATATACAAGTTATAAGGTGCTGTGTACAACTGTGTAGAGAAAGTATTGCACTGTAAATTGTTATAAGGTGCTGTGTACGAGTGCGTATGAGAAAGTATTGCACATGTCTATTGCACAGTAGGGGAATAATTAACTGTTCATGAGGTAGATGGCCTGAGGAAAGAAACTTTTCCTGTGTCTGGCTGTTTTTGTGCTTGGTGCTCTGTAGCGCCGACCAGACGGTAACAGTTCAAACAGGAAGTGCGCTGGGTGTGAGGGGTCCAGAGTGATTTTGTAAGCCCTTTTACTCACTCTGGAAGAGTACAGTTCTTGAAGTGTAGGAAGGGTACACAGAAAGCTAGTGATCCATTGACAGACAGAGCTAGGAACAGAGAACTGGGTCAGTTTGTACTTGAGCAATGATGGGACAAAGGTTTTGAAGGCAGAACTGAAGTCCACAAACAGAACCCTTGCGTAGTTTCCTGGTTTGTCTAGATGTTGTAGGGTATAATGCAGTTCCATGTTGACTGCATCATCCACAAACCGGTTTGCTCTATAGGCAAACTGCAGAGGGTTCAGCAAAGGTCCAGTGATGTCCTTCAGATATGCTAGCACCAGTCTTTCAAATTACTTCATGGCCACAGATGTTAAGGCCACAGGTCTGTAGTAATTGAGTCCTGTGATCTTTGGTTTCTTTGGGATTGGGATGATCGTGGAGCGCTTAAAGCAGGAGGGAACAATCTGTTGAAGATCTGTGAGAAAATGAAGGCCAGCTGGTCAGCGCAGGTTCTCAGACAGGCTGGTGAAACACCGTCTGGGCCTGGTGCTTTCTGTTTCCTGAAGATCTGACGCATGTTATCCTCACTGATCTAAAGTGCAGGGGGGGAGAGGGCGATGGCTGGAGGTGTTGATGGCTGTGTAGAGAGATGGTCACGGCGGGTGAGGGGTGTCTGGTCGGCGGTCTCAAATCTACAATAGAACATATTCAGCTCGTTTGCAAGATGCTTATTGCCATCAATGCTCGGGGATGGTGTCTTGTAGTTAGTTTTTAAGTTGAACCAAATTAACCTTATGAGTCATTTGAACTTATATTATGTTAAACTGACTTAAAAAAGCTTGCGCAACTCATAAAATTAAGTTGGAGCATGATTTACTTAGTTTAATAAGTTACAATTCACTAAAAACATATGGGGCCTCACAGTGGCGCAGTGGGTAGCACGTTCGCCTCACAGCAAGAAGGTCGCTGGTTCGAGCATCGGCTGGGTCAGTTGGCATTTCTGTGTGGAGTTTGCATGTTCTCCCTGTGTTGGCGTGGGTTTCCTCCGGGTGCTCCGGTTTCCCCCACAAGTCCAAAGACGTGCGGTATAGGTGAATTGGGTAGACTAAATTGTCCCTAGTGAATGGGTGTATATGGATGTTTCCCAGAGATGGGTTGCAGCTGGAAGGGCATCCACTGTGTAAAACATAAGCTGGATAAGTTGGCGGTTCATTCCGCTGTGGCGACCCCAGATTAATAAAGGGACTAAGCCGAAATGAAAATGAATGAATGAATGAATAAAAACATATGTTGTCATGACTTATTGATCATATATTTTTTACAGAGAAGTCTTCTATATGAGAAAGAATATATGTGGCCCTTGACCACAAAACCTTATCTTTAGCAATAGCCAAAAACATGTTGTATGTGTCAAAATTATTATTTATACCAGCAATAAATATGAATTCATGAATATTTTTTGTAAACTTCCTACTGTAAATGTATCAAACTTAATTTCTGATTAGTAATATGCATTGTTAACACTTCATTTCAACAACTTTAAAGGCGATTTCTCATTTTATATTGTTTTAAATGCTCAGATTCCAGATTTTTTAATAGTTGTTTCTCAGCCAAATATCTTCCTATACCAACAATCCAATCTTTTTTAGCCAGCTTTCGGTATGTTATTTTTGATGTATAAATGTCAGTTTAAGAAAATGTACACTTGGGACTGGTTTTGTGGTCACATATTGTATTGCAGTATATTGGCAACATTTTATTTTGATGGCTCCTAATGACTAATATTGCTTAGGTGGAGAGATCAGAAACCTCCAACTATAACACAGTGGATTTGTGATGTCCTCTTCTTTATAAAGTTGAAAAGAATTTGACTTTCTAGAGATTCATCTGACCAATTTAAGAAAATTTAAATCATTGATCATTTAGGAAATATGTCCAAGAACATGATTTAGTTTCAGATGTAGTCCTTGTTCTTGTTCCAGCAAATGTATTCTTTTGCTTTTCTAAGTTCAAATTAAAGTGTATTGTGTGATACAGATTGCACAATTTTAGTTTTAGTTAATCCACATTATTATTTACCCTTTTATTTGTTGATGTTTTTTATTTCATTGTATGTGCTTCAGATATTTCTATTTATACATTCTTTATATCATTATTTTTGTTGTTTTTTTTACTGTAATTTACCATAACATCTATTAATAAAAAAATATTTTGATCCTGCTTAATATATGCACTTATTTTGATGTTCTCCAACAGCTAGTCTACCAAATTTAAGTAACTTTAACTCATAAGTTTGCCTATTTATTCACCTTACCCTAATAATACGATACTACGTGAAGTTTATTTATAAACTCATTTCAAGAGGATCACGTGCTTATGATTGCTTGCGGCTGGTCCCGCATTATCCCATTCATGATTCACCAATCAGACGATTTTTAAGCCACTATAAATACCCTACGTTTCATATCACAGTCATCTTCGTTTTGAAAAATCCCGCCTTCCACCCATACTCCTCCTTTCCTAGATGGGTGGCACGGTGGCCCAGTGGTTAGCACTGTTGCCTCACAGCAAGAACGTCACTGGTTCTAGTCCTTACCAAGCCAGCCGACGTTTCTGTGTGGAGTTTACACGTTCTCCCCGTAATCACGTGGGTTTCCCCGGTTTCTTCCCACCGTCCAAAAACATGCAACTTAAGTTAATTGACTAATCCAAATCGGCATCATAGACATCCTAATAAGTAGTCATCTCAAGAGCAATCACTATCTGTTCATTAACTAGTACAGCAGGGGAGTTCTCAAGATCTACCTGAGCTCAAACTCCCCTCTGGCCTTGCAAACGGGAAGGAGCCCCGGGCTCGAGGATCTATGAGCTCAGGGCTCTCTCCTGGAACAGCATGCCAAACAAGTTTTATAATCAATCATCAGCTAAGTGTGAACTCTTGAAAATAGAATTGTATAATACTCCAATGAGATTTAGCCTGCAAGCTGCGAAGTTACTCCCAATCAAGAAGCCCATAAATATAAATTGTGACAAATTTCCTGATTTAAAAAAAAATCACCAAGTAAGAGTCAGCAATGAGAATCCTTCAATCATCCATGGCCCTGTTCATGCAGCAGTCAGACAGTGGTGGATCTCCGGCTTCTGGGAAATCTATACCAGAATTACATCACAGCTACCCCAGTTTCCCTAGAGGAAGTGACAAGCGGTGTGCTGACAGGGATCAGTTTGGACGAATTTCTAATGAATAACAATAGCGTTTAGGCACGTCCAATCACAAACACACACCCGTGGATGACTCTGCAGTAAGTTACTCTCAAGTTTCAACTCCAGATAACTAAAAAAAAAAATGGGACCGGAGCTCAAGATATATAAGATGGAGAGTCAGGAGCATTTGCAGAAGCCGTGGCGCAGAAGTGAACCTCGCATCTCTAAAACACAGCCAAGAAGATACAAGTAAGACTTTAGAAGATTGAGTTTGTGACTATGTTTATCCGTGTTTCACATGACTTTTAGTGTAGTAAAATACATTTGCTGTCATCATTTATAAATTGTAATAATAAATGTCAAGGATAGCTACAATTTCCTAAGTAAAATTCTGAACATTTACACCTTTGCTGAGTGGAAAGAGTTCAACATTAGTGTTCGTTGGCTTGTAATATTTAAATGTTTTCTAATCATTGCAAATGAACCTACTATTACATTTTAAGTGCATTTTTAATTGAAAAATGTCGACTTTAGCCGAGAACGCCCACAAAACGTGACATCCGCTTGTTATACATCGATAAAAACGAAGCAAGTGAAAATATGGAAATTTTTAAACTTCTAACTAATACAATTTACTTAAATTGATAAAAGCAATCTTCCTCGAATCATTAGTTAATTAATTTAAAAGAGCACTCAAAAATGACGTTTGTTGTTTGTTCAAACTACTTATATAAAGTAAGCTGAAACCACACAATTCTTGAGCTTTTTGGGGAGACAACTTAATTGTTTTAAGTTCAAGCCACTTAAATTTGCAAAAACTAATAAGTTAACCCAATTTCTTTATGCTGTCTCAACACAAATCGATTGTGTGGAACCCAGCATTTTTAACAGTGTAATTAATAATATTAATATGACAATATTATATGCAATAATAACACATGACATACGCTACAAATAACCAATAATATAGTAAATCAATGAACTTTTAGCTTATTTATTTAGAAGTGTTATAGTTTACACACTAAGTACATTTTAGATGATATTTACAAGTTAATCGTACTTAATACTTGATATTCGATTAGTAAAACGTACTCACATTGCTGCTCGTGCAAGGATTTAATCAAGTAAATCTTAATAGTGTACAATGGCTCTTGTTTTACAGTGAATACTGTGATTTTCACTGCACTTCTGGTGCTGTGTGTGAGTTTTGGGAGCTGCGCGCCACATGGAAGCAGCATTTCAGACAACAAGAGCTCAGAAAGCTGCAGAAATATAAGGCTGCAGGCTGACAGGATAAGAGAGATGTTGACCATTGAACATGTAAGTGTTCAAAGTGTAAGTGTCATTATATAATTAGTTAAAAGTCTAAATTATCATCTCATTTGTTATTTAGTTTGGGCCAATTCCAACTGCAAGCAGCGTCAGCATCTCAACTGAAGAAGACTGCAGAGATGTAAGTTCCTCTTTTACTTTTGCCTTCTAGTACACTGTAAAGAAATGTTGGCTTCCACAGAATCTATTTGTGTTGAGGAAACATGAAGGAATTAAGTTAGTTCACAAATGTAAGTGAATTGAACATAAAACTATTAATTTGTTGCAATAAAACCCTCAGGAATTGTGTTTTAACTCGTAGTTTGAACAAACAGCAAACATCGTTTTAATGATGTTTACTGTTTGTTCAAATGTATTTAAAATGAGTTGAAACAACACAATTCTTGAGTTGTTTTGGGAGGAAACTTAATAGTTTTTTGCTCAATCCACTTAAATTTGTAAACTAACTTAATTCCTTCATGTTTCCCCAACACAAATCGATTCTGTGTAACTCAGCATTTTTTATAGTGTACAATTTGGTTCATTGTACTGCATCTGACAAGACATGCATTGATTCTTTTCTAAACAGAAGCTTGCCAATTATAATAGCTGTGAGGTGATGTTTCCAAAAGATGGGGAAATCAAGAAAGAAATTCAAGGCCTGATTGATAACTTGGTAATTGCAGCTTTTAATCTTGATGGATGTGTAAATTCGACACAATCTACTGTAAGTCATATAACATATCTTTTGTTCTTGTAGATCCTCAGATGCTTAGAAGACGAAAACGCGTGTCATTTATCTGAAGCGGCGTGTCCTCCGGAAATTGAAGATCTCTCCAGTTGGAATAAAACTGTAGCCTTCGTGCATCAAATCATTGAGGCTTGTTTACATATAATGCAACACGTGTGCCCTGAAGACTCTTAAAAAGCTAAACAAATATCGGGAATATGTTGTCACTTTTGTATTTGCTTATTTTATATTTCTATTTATGGTTTGTTGTATATGTTATGATGTTATTTGTGCATCTGACATTACCTCTGGCTTGATTTTAATGTAGTTTTTTTATATATATTTATCATTTAGTATGTGTTTTATAAGATATGATGTTATTTGTGCACTTGACGTTACCTCTGGTATGAACTGAATTTGAAAAGTTGGGGAAAGAAAATGTAAGATTTACAACTGCAGTTCATCACGAGTTAGATTTTTATACGTTTTGATATGCTTATTTCAATAAAACATTGTTTTTTTGGAAAATGGAAATTAAATTTGCCTCATTAAACGCTTCAAGGGGCGTGGGTTTCCTCCGGGTGCTCCGGTTTCCCCCACAAGTCCAAAGACATGCGGTATAGGTGAATTGGGAAAGCTAAATTGTCCGTAGTGTATGTGTGTGAATGGGTGTGTGTGGATGTTTCCCAGTGATGGGTTGCAGCTGGAAGGGCATCCGCTGCGTAAAACATATGCTGGATAAGTTGGTGGTTCATTCCGCTGTGGTGACCCCAGATTAATAAAGGGACTAAGCCGAAATGAAAATGAATGAATGAATGAATGAACGCTTCAAAACGCTTCAAGAAACAAACACGACTAATGAATTTTAAATTAAGTTTATTTTCCCATTTCGTGAAGCAGTTTCCGTTTCCCTGTTAATGAAACAGCAATTTAATGACAATTCCGGTTTCAACAGAACAAAAACAAACCTACAAAATGTGTTATTTTCAAGAAACGGTGAAATAAATAGAATCTAAAATGATTTTCACATGTTTATGAAGCTCCTTTTTGTGGAATGCTTTTCAATGAATAAGCAAACATGAAAATAAGACCCAGAAATAGACGAAGGAATCAATGACCAAGAGGATGAAGACAGAAAATCAACAGGTTATGAACATTTTCCTTCTCTCCCAGAACTTGACCGCAGTTAGGAATTTAACTTAATCACCCCATATTTCTAATTGATCCTCAATTGAACCCCTAAACGATTTTAAAAAAGCAGATTTTTTCAGCTACTAGTCATCCATTCCATCACGTCTAATAATGTGGTGTTTGGTCTTAAAGGCTTAATTCATCCAACAAATAAATAATGTAATTTTGTTGTTAATTACTCGTCTTTATGTTGTTCCAAACCTGTAAGTCCTTCATTCAGGTCTTACGGGTTTGAAATGACACAAGGGTGAGTAATTAATTGCACAATTGTTTTTATTTTTGGGTGAACTATACCCTTTAATATGCAATAAATGGCCCCGTTGAGTTAAGTTGACTAAGTTGGTTAAGTTGACCAATAGCTGATTGGATTTACAGCTAAAAAAGACAAAGGCAGAAATCAAAATTCCCCGCCACAGGCACAAAAGCAGTCACGTTGAAAATATTTCAGAAAACCCCTTTTTGTGATTTGGAAAGTAATGATTCAATGCGAACGTTGGAGTTTCAAAACCTCAACCTCGTGAAAAAAGGGGAATGAAGTAAGTGACGGCACATGCTAGTCGGAATTATGTACGGTATAGCTAGCATACCCAAAAAAAACATCGTAAGTGATACTATTTTGTTTGCTTAACGTATTGCTAAGTAGTGACCGTTTTCATTAATGGCAAAGTGCTCCGAATACGATGTTCAAGAGGACCACCATCCATATCAATTGAAGAAATTAAAAATAACTGTAAATGACCGACTTAATTGTTTAGGTATCAAACAAATAATAAATAGAGAACGCATGATAATATTTTTGACAACTGACTACTGCTACCAATGTGTGCATTTTCCCCTTAAGCACCAGTGAGGTTCTATTAAACAAATAATTTGCAATGAAATGACCCTTAAACTTTCATTTAAAATATTTTTGGGCCAAAAAGAATGAAATACGTGGCCGTGTGTGGTTAAACAAAAGTCATTTATCAGGAAAAATGAGTCTCTGTTAGATCACTGCAGTGCCTTTGGGGTATCATAGCTATATTTGCTTAACAGAAAGAGTCATTTCTGTGTCAACGCCAGCATCAAACAAAGTGCCAATAGATAATAACTAATGTAATTATGTTTGGTGTTGATCGTAATACAGAAACTCCATGTAAAAAAAAAAAACACAAAACCATAAAATTACAATGTTATTAAACAAACAGGCTAAAACGAAGACGGATGCATGTGTAATTCCAACGCATTTGAAAAAATAAATAAATAATAAAAAAAGGAATGCAAAACCAGAGACACACATGGGGAAGGCTCATGCTGTTTTTTTTTTATGACTAATTTAAGTAGTTCTTCCACTGTCGGTCCCTAACTTTCCCAGCATTCATTATCTGTGATTGTCCTTGTCCTAAGCTTTGAACCCAAATCTGTTCACTGCTTCTGCCTCTTTTTATTTTCTCTGACTAAGACAACCTCACCCTTACAAACATACTCACACGCACACACACACACTCCTTCCTTCTAATCCCAGAAGATGTTAGTAATGTCTGAGTCTAGGCTGAAGATCCAGACCAGCAATGGGGCAGAGATGAGGACGAACGACCACGAAATGCCTCTAAATGCACTTTGCAGTTTGCCAAGGACCCCTCCAGCGGGACTCCTTTCCTCATCTAGCTGCAGGTCACTGCCAGGCTCAATGTAGTTCCTTGCCAAGAACTTCAGGGCTTCGTCCATCAAAATCACCGGCAGAGACATCTTCAGGACAACCACCCACTGAGGCCAAGACAGCGGTCGGATCTGAAATATGACCTGCAGAGACAAACAGTAATGGTTACAGGAACGGTGCACCTAAAAACGAAAGTCCTGTCATCTTTTACTCATGCTAATTGCCTTTTATTCTTCCTAGGAACACAGAAGAGATGCTTTAAAAATGCCAGTAGCTGCATTACGTAATATGTGAAAAATGCTTCTGACCACATGTGTGGGACCGAGTCCCAAACCACACTTGGCTGAAAATCAGCAGTGTGCAGCGTGTTTAGTAACTAAAAGCAGAGATATAAATAAAGGCATGAGATCCTGTTGGACAATGGACATGTTTGCATATTTGGCAAAAAGGGTTGCAGCTGAAAAGGCATCCGTTGTGTAAAACGTGCTGGATAAGTTGGCGGTTCATTCCGCTGTGGCGACCCCAGATTAATAAAGGGACTAAGCCGAAATGAAAATGAATGAATGAATGAATGATTACAAGTATGGCCAAAATAATCATTTCTTTAAAAAGATATTTTGAAGAATGTTGTATCTTTGATAGCAGTAGTAGAAAAAAATCCTATGAAAGTCATCGGTTACCGACATTCTTGGAAATATCTTATTTTATGTTCATTGCAACAAAGAAACACAAGTTTAGAAGTGGGGGATGAGTAAATGATGGCAGAATATGCATATTTGGGTGAACTAAGGATTTGTCCAAAGAAGGAATTGTTCATAAATATGACACGACTATAAGGGCATTCACACAACACTTATAATACTTTTCCCATTTTGGCTCAACAACTGCAGTTTTGAAACCCTGACAATGCAAACTTTGAAAAATGAGATAATTATTGGCTCGGTGACATCATGCACATTTGTATAATTTGTTTAGTCTTTACTCATGTGCGAGAACTTAACCAAAATAACAATGGTGTACTACAGGGACTATATGTGCGGAGTTACATATAGTCCCTGTAATTAACTGTTTATCCCCATAATGAACTGTTTTGACAGCATTGTCCTCTTTATGTGTGTAGCGAATCGGCCAGTGGGCCGAGGCTGGTGGTCGGAGTGTTAACGACGGTCACCTGTGTGCGCCACCTGTCTCGAGTCTCACAGAGGAGCTCTGGAAACATAAAATGAGGAGAGACAGCAGTGGAAGATAAGAGAAAACCAGGCCTGGACACTTTATGTTTGTTTTGCTTTCAGTTTGGCGGTAGTCACGGTGAGGAGCTGCCGCTGCCCGTTTGCTTTATGGTTATTTTCATTATTAAAATGATTTAAAGTTTGTCAGTCCTCCACCTCCTTCTTCCCGATGAACACAGAGCCATCAACTTCATTACAATGTGAAACTAAACAGGCTCTACTTTAATGATCTAAGCCAGGGATGGGCAAACTTAATCATCGAGGGCTGGTGTCCCTGCAGAGTTTTGAACATGGCGCAGGTCGACTTAGGGTTTATCTGAATCCACTTTTGCTATAGTTGACGGTTCAATCTGCTGTGGCAACCCCTGATAAATAAGGGGCTAATCCGAAGGAAAATGAATGAATGAATAATACTTCTATTCGGCAAAGATGCATTAAATCAATAATCAAATGTGACTCTAACTCAATGTATAATAGTACAAAATATTGCTTATATAGTGATGATTAAAATAATAATAATAATATACATTTCAAAAGAAATGCTGTTCTTTCGGACATTTCATTTGGAAAAAGGTTATTTAATATATTTGTTGTAAAGTTAATATAAGCCTTTCTGAAGCGATGAGTCACACACAATGTCGTTATAAAGTTCGCTCGCGTGCACGTACGCACACACACGTAAGCTTTGCACTGTTTTTGCATGGCAAATGTGACAGGGTACAAGTAAATATCCACTGCTGTATGGACATCGTTATGTTAATGTACAAAATAAACCTGATTTAAGTCCACAAACCGGGATTGAAGCGTCTACTTTCATAATTGTATTGACGCTATGCAGCTGTGGTGATGAATTACGTAGCAATTTTACTATCTTTATTACAAACATGCACTGTTTTAAAAACGTTTTAAACTTGTAAAACTCATTCTTGATCACATTTGATGATGATTGATGATCCTAGCGAGCTAAACAGATCTTTTAATTCCGGTTGCTTTGTGCATGTCCTGTCTTGTTGATATGATTATGCGTTACGACGGAGACATGTTAATACGCGGCTGTAAATCAATTCGGTGGGCGGAGAAACCGCACTCCTACGTCATGTTGCGGTCGGCCTCAAAATGGGAGGGATTTGGATCCTATTTTAACATCAGGAAATAAAAAAAAAGAGACTTATTGTGTTTCTATAACCCCAATATGACTGGACACACTATACCTACACACAGTTCTGTCCAAACAGCTTACAAAAGATGATTTTCATCATAGGTGCCCTTTAAATCTTTTATCCAAAAAATACAGTTATGTTAAAAATAAGTATTTAAAAAATATTACATAACACATTTTTTCATTCTTAAGGATGGCATAATTTCCCCAAGCATTGATCGATTCTATTAAAGACATCACAAATACTCCTTAAGGTCTGATGGCATCAGTCATTTCCTTTACACGTGAGTGTAGAGTAGAGTACATTTATCCTAGAGTACATTTATCACTCAGGTTTTTATTGCATCACTATCATGAGAATCAACAGACAGGCATGCACAAGTCCAACCTGTCAGACTCTGACATTCCTCTTTGATTAAATACAAACATTTTCTGGAGATTCCCCTAAGATTCATTATCTTTTCATACATTTGACACACAGATGAATACTTACAGGAAGAGGGTCGACATATAGGATGAGAAAGTGCAGGGCCATGGAGAGACAGATCGCACCCACCAGCCACGGGTTCGACCACGGCGGCATCTTCAGCAGAGACTGATTTTCAGACAAACTAAACCCCCACACACACACACACACACACACACACACACACACAC
>CAIGQW010054073.1:2195530-2210678 GCA_903798125.1 Danio choprae | reverse complement strand
ACACAAACACAAACACAGACACACAAAACAATCAGAAAAATCTATGATCACCTGCTGAACTGACCTGACCTTTTCAGAATTATTATTATTAGTTTTTTTCACAGCCCTTTCTGAATTATTTAATGCTAATTAATGCATTTACAAACATGAATAAATAATTAACAATACATTTTTACAGTATTTAGTCAATTTTGTTAACGTAAGTCAATGGAAATAGTCATAAAGTGCAATGTTAACAACATTGGATTTTAATAATGCATTAGTAAATGTTAAACAATGATTAACAAATGCACTACAAGTATTGTACTGTATTCATGTTAGTAAATACATTAACTAACATCAACTAATGGAACTTTATTGTAATACGGTATATACAGGAATCAGAGAGTGAAGTTCAATATTAAAGTAAAAAGGTCTTAAAAAACCTTTTAAGAGCTTTTTATGAGTCTTTCCATACATTTTAAGACCTCGTCGCCACATAAGGTGCCAACATAGGCTATCCTAAACTAAAACATTATTCATATACTGAATAAAAAGTCCAGCAGGTGGCGCCTATAGGACAGCAGAAATAAAGGTTTTGCCTTGGTTACTCCAGTAAGCAAAGCAGAGTCAAATCTAGCAGTATTTGATCGACTTCATAAACTACACATGCACCCCGATATTCACAGAATAAATTCAGGCAAACTTAGCACACAACTATACATTGTACTGTACAATCAAAAGTGATACAAAATGTAACACCTTGTAAAATAGCATTTAAGACCTTTTAAAGGCCTTAAACTTCTCTAAATTGATTCATCAGCCTTTAATACTTTTTAAGACCCCGTGGACACCCTGTGTAAAATATGACTCATAACACTGCATAATTAATACTAAGAAACACTGTGGTAAATATGTGATAAAATAAGGAGCACATTCTTTTAAATTTATCCTAATTCTGCCTCTGCCATTCCTTTTTTTCAATACTATCTTAACAACACTGTAATAAAAGATTTTGTCCTGTTTTCTGTAGCTTTGAGATAATGTTTTTGTATTTTTATGAATTAAATTTATAAAACGTGCATAGAAACCTAACGTTGTCAGTGTTCTGTCCACGTCATCTGTTGTTATCGTCATGTGATCCCTTTGTCCTGTCTTTCCCGCCATCGTCAGTGTTAATTTATCCCACCTGTGTTCATCCCTGTGTCTCATCTGTGTAATAATCCCCTCTTGTATTTATACCCTTTCGTCTGTGTCCTTTGTTGTCCAGTATTGTATTGTGTCAGTGTCGTTGTCCCATCTGCTTGTCCTGTCTATCTAGTTTGTAACCAGTAAGTGTTTTGTTCAATAAATCCATCTTTTGTTTAATATTGTGTATCGTCTCATCATGTCATCCACCTATGAGTTGCTACAAACGTGAAGTACACCAGAATAAATACTTATTTATTTATGATTATGGCTCATATGATGATTTAAAGTGGTTTAATTAAGTCAAGGCTTAAAACATATGCTGGATAAGTTGGCGGTTCATTCCGCTGTGGCGACCCCAGATTAATAAAGGGACTAAGTCGAAAAGAAAATGAATAAATGAATAATTAAGTCAATATTTAGAATAAATATGTTTACTTACAGCTGCACACACACATTTCCATTTTAATAAATGATACCACTGAGGCCTCTATCATGAATTTAGTTTAGCTGGCTAGCCAGTTAGGTTTTAGTTTACTTTGCACCAATTCTGGGCTTTAGGTGGCATCAAAGCTCCATAATAATGTCAAGCTGCCTTCATGTTACCCAAAACCCAAAATTGGTTATACAGCAGTAATTTTCTGTTATGACAGCCTTTCACTAAAAATCTCCTACCTGTTGAGGGCGTTGCACATCTCTATAGTGACCAGCACAGACAGCGCCATAGTCATGGGATACGGAGACTCAAACACTGAGCACTGCACTCCTGCAAACTCAGCATGACCTTCACTGCACTGCAGATAGTGAGACTACAGAGGAAAACACACACGCACGCACACACACACACACACAATATTTTTTTATACAACTGATTTACTTTGCTAAAAATCACATAGATCCATAGATAAACTCACATCGACAAAATGGTCAACACATTACCAAAATAAAAAGCATCTGTTATAAAACACAGACAAAGTAACGTTTCATTTTGGGGTTTATTACCAGTTGGTAGAAAGTGAGCTTTGGTCCATCATGAGCTGCCATAAACCACCAGGCCGCAGCTCCAACTGTTGCTGCACCGACATAACCTACACACAGAAAGAAAAAAAGATGGAAATGCAACTTAATAATTCAATACTTCCAGAGTTAGATCAGTTTAAAGTTTTGATTTGTGGTTACAATGAGAGTGTGTGAAAGATCTGTCTACATCTATATCATTTTCTGTCAGATCTAGAACAAAACTTCACTGTTTGATATTATGGATTTCAAACAATAAACGCTCTTTTGACATTTTTTATTGTGACATGTCGGACCACACGCCTCAGCTTTAGAAACAGGATATAAATCTATGCACTGTGTATCTATCTATCTATCTATCTATCTATCTATCTATCTATCTATCTATCCTATCTATCTATACATATACTTATAGATTCTACTTAATTCTGAAAATATTCTACTTGAAATATTATACTTAAGCTCTTAGAAATGTTTCATTTATTGTGTATTTAAATAATCTGTCTTAAAAAAATTGATGTCACCAATATTTAAGTGTTTATATTTCAATAAAGAAGAACATGGTTCTGCAGGTTTCTTCAATTCAAATGTCAGACTTTAAGACTTTTTTTAAGACCATTATGAACGAAATTGTAGACTTATAGCTAAACACTAAGGATATTTTTCTAATGGCTAAAATACTTCTGTAAACAGTTTTTGTATTAATGGAAGATCATATAAAGGGATGTGTTGCTTTAGTTTTCTTTCCCTGATCAGGGAATTTAATTTGGAGAATTTGCTGTAAACATGTCTTAACAGCTGTTGTGCATTGTACTGTATTTTACTTGGACATAGGACAATTAAGTCCTGTTTAAAATGATTTAAGACCTACAACACACTATTTCAATGAATTTTAGAATTTTTAAGGCCTAAAATTTTGTTTGTGAAATTTAAGACATTTTAAGACTTTTTAAGACCCCATGGACACCCTAGAAAAAACTATTAAATAATTAAAATGTGTATATATAAACCATATGAACAATTGTTTTGCATTTTTGTGCCGTATATTTTAAAATATATATTTTAAATCAGTTTTTTAGTAGGGCTGCACAATTTGGAAGGCATTTTATATTGCGATTATTGAGGTCAATATTGCAATATGTGATTGCGATATAATAAACATGATGGTATAATTAATCAACTTGCTTGATAATAAAAGAAATAGCAGATACAGATTACTTATAACACTGAAAAGTTGGTGTCACAACTAGAAATGCTGTTTTCAATTGAAAATAACATTTTAACGAAATACAAAATACATCTTTTCACAAACTTGTTTTGTTCTCAGTAGTCCAGCTAAAGATCAGTAGAAGAGTAAATAGAAACATATACACTCGGGCCGATTACTACATGCTAACATGCTAGAAAAAACTGCACTCTATAGGACACCACTATAGCTAAGACAAAAAATAATGATTTATTTATCTTTGATTTTGAATAAAACACTATTCTATATAAAGCAAAGAGTGACAGGTATTTAAACGCCTCACAGCCAATGATGAGGTATCTGCAGAACAGCCAGCTAGAGATGAGTGGTTCTCTGGGGGAGCGCGGGGGACGAGACATGATGTCCAGGTCAGGAGGGTTGAAGCCGAGGGCAGTTGCTGGGAAGCCGTCAGTCACCAGATTGACCCACAGCAGCTGGACTGGGATCAGAGCCTCAGGCATTCCCAAAGCAGCAGTGAGAAAAATACTAAAAAAACAGAGACAAAGGTACAATAAAGATTCACCACAAAAATTCTGTCACCATTTACTCAGCCTTTACATGTTCGAAACCTATTTGTGTTTCTTTCTTCTGCTGAACACAAAAAAAGAGATTTTGAAAAATGCTGTTTGCTGGGACCCACGACTTAACATACTTCTTTTTTTCCTATGGAAGTCGATGGGACAACCAGCATTCTTCAAACTATCTTCTTTCAAATCACGTGAGGGAAAATAAACAATGAGGTACTTTTCATTTTTGGGTAAACTAACCCTTTAATATCAGGTTTAAAATACGTGTGAAATCCAAAGTTACAATGTTCATTTTGCTAGCTCACATTGCCATTCTTAAGGTGAATAATTAATCCATGCAATAATCAATCCATTCTTTTCTGTTGATGTCAATATTCTTACCCATGCCTCTCTTACCATTAGTTTGCTATGAGCGAATTATGAGCAAACAGAAAGCTCTACCTCCCTTTCAGTAGGAAGTACATCAACATACTGACATAACAGTCTCCAGGTTATGCAGACTTTAAATTGGGTCTAAAAGTGATGCCAGCATTTCTGTCTGCACATACCAGACCACCTCTCCGATGTTAGAAGAAATGAGGTAACGAATGAACTGTTTCATGTTGTTGTAAATGGCTCGGCCTTCCTCCACTGCAGCCACGATGGTGGAAAAGTTATCGTCTGCCAAGATCATCTCTGAAGCAGATTTAGCCACAGCCGTGCCCGAGCCCATAGCGATGCCAATCTCAGCCTTCTTCAGAGCAGGGGCATCATTCACACCATCACCCGTCTGCACAGAGAAAGCAAGTGTGAGGGTTCACTCTTTTTTTTTGCACTATTGCATTGGCACAGTTGAAGTCAAAATTATTTGCCCTTCTGTAATTTTTTAATATATATTTTTTAAATATTTCCCAAATGATGTTTAACAGAGCAAGGAATTTATAACAGTATATTATTTTTTTTCTTCTGAAGAAAGTCTTATTTGTTTTCTTTCGGCTAGAATAAAAGCTGTTTTTAATTTTTCCAAAACCATTTTAAGGTCAACATTATTAGCCCTCTTAAGAATTAATTTTTCAGATTGTCTACAGAACAAACCACTGTTATACAATGACTAGCCTAATTACCCTAACTTGCCTAGTTAAGCTTTTAAATGTCACTTTAAGCTGAATACTAGTATCTTTAAAAAATATGTAGTAAAATATTATGTACTGTCATCATGGCAATGATAAAATAAATCAGTTATTAGAAATGAGTTATTAAAACTATTATGTTTAGAAATGGGTTGAAAAAAAATCTTCTTTCCATTAAACAAAAATTGGGGGAAAAATATACAGGGGGGCTTGACTTCAACTGTATCTAAAAACACCAGTACCATAGCTGTGATGTCACTGAGGCTTTGGAGATATTCTACAATGCGACTCTTGTGTGTTGGCTCGACGCGGGCAAAGCAGCGTGCAGTGCGGCAGGCCTGGCGCTGCAGGTGAGGAGGAAGCTCATCAAACTCTCGTCCTGTGAGGCCACTGCCATACAGGCCACCTTCAGCCTCCTCTTCCTCCTGCTCGGTGATGATGCCCACTTGACGACAGATAGACAGGGCTGTGCCCTTATTGTCGCCTACACAAAACAACATAGATAGGACACATTTACCTTACATGAAATACTTGTTTGTTTGTTTGTTTGTTTGTTTGTTTGTTTGTTTGTTTCAAAAAACAATGGGTACAGTTTAAAAATATTTGGTATTCATTCTTAGTCCATTATTTATCAGGGGTCGCCACAGCGGAATGAACCGTCAACTATTCCGGCATATGCTTTACACAGCGGATGCCCTTCCAGCCACAACCCAGTACTGGGAAACACCCATACACTCTCTCATTCACTCACGCAGTAATACACTATGACCAGTTTAATTTAACCATTTCATCTATACCAAATATGTTTGGACTTTGGGGGACACCAGAGCACCCGAAGGTTAAACACAATACAAGATATTCTGAAGAATGTTGGGAAAAAAGCAGCCATTGACATCCACAGTAGGGAAACAAATACTATTGAAGGTAATGGCTGCTGCTTTTCAACATTGTTTAAAATATCTTCCTTTATGTTCTGAAAGTAAACAAAAGTCTTACACAATTGCACCGATATGAATATATGTAAATGATGATCTATTTATTTATTAATTTGTGAGTAACCAATGCCTTTAAAATCCTGTGTTCAGCCCACCTGTGATCATTATGACCCGTATGCCAGCCTGTCTGCACATTCGCACCGCGTTCAACACCTCTTTCCTGGGTGGATCTAACATTCCCACACAGCCCACGAATGTCAAGTCCGACTGAGAGACGCACAAAAAAAGTGTTCAATTAATAGCAATAGTTAGTTGTCAGTCAACTTTATATAACTTATCTCTACTAACTTGCTCACCTCATATTCTGAGAAGGCTGCGGAGTTCTCTAAGTTCAGGGTTCGAGGGTCTGGAGGCGAGTCCCTGGTGGCCATTGCGAGGCAGCGAAGAGTATCGCGTCCCGAGCCCCATTCTCTAACAGTGTTCAAGAGCTGCTCCCTCAGGTCGGAGCTCAGTGGCACCCGTGTACCGCCACTGACCCGTATCCAGCGGCAACGTTCCAGCACACTCTCTGGTGCCCCCTGTGAGGTCACAAAATGAAGATACAGATTGATGCATACAAAATACATACATAGGAAACACATACAGATTGATGGACAGTGAAAATTCTTGCTGTAATACATTTTTTAAAGGTTTGCACATCAATCAAAAGTATAAAATATTAACCTAAACTTTGTATAACTAAAAAACGTAATTGAACCCGGAATAACTTATTAAAATAAGTTAAAGTAACATTAAAAAAAATTCCATATCATTTTATACAATGTGCAATGTGATCACTTATGATATGATACATTACATTAATAAGATATATAAAAATAATCATATGATAATAATAGATAAGATAATAAAAAAATAATAATATAATGTAATAATATTTCACTTTAGAACAATATTTTAAGATTTCTCTTATACATTTATTTCTCTGCATTCTCTATATTTTTGGAAATACATTTTAGCAACCGTCCAAAGAAAAAACAAATCTTGAAGAAAGGATGAAAGCCAGACCTTGACAAACATCTTGGCACCTGAAGCAGAGCGAGTGAGTTTGTTTGGAGAGCAGAAAACAGACATGGATTTCCTGTCTCGAGAAAATTCCAGCGTCAGCTCTTTCCTCATTAACTGCTTTATGACCTGAGAGTGTGAAGGAGAAGTGGAGGGAATTCATTTAGACCTTTTTTAGGTATTAGTTTAGAAATGATTTTGAAAAGAGTTCTGTCAGGGTAAAAGAACAGACAAAGGATTCTTAGGTGCTGTTTACACTAGTGTCTATACGTTTTGTTTCGGTTAAGTCTGGTGTCCACAACACTCCAGCATCAGACCCTGTTTTAGTTTGGAAATACTGTTGTGTTTCAGCAAAGATGGACTGAAATGAAACTTTTAAGAATAGAGGCGTGGCTATCTACAACCATTCTCTTATTGGTCCTATGGAATATTGTGTATCGTTCTGTGATTGGTCGAGTCCCTCTCATATGATCATTACTGTAGATTGCAAGTATGGATGCCACGAAAATATTTGCACATGCAGTGAGCGTGAATGATCACGTATCACTTTTTAGGCTGTATAGTGTGGATGGGGATTGTTTTCAGAAATGCAATACACTGGCTTTTTTACACTGTTTCTAAAATCTAATTCAAACAATTTTTTAAGCACTTTCCAAGTTTAGCAAATGACATGCATACAAGTTACATATATATACACACTTTATCACATTATTTCAGAAGCTGATCTGTATTTTACTCCTAGCATAGCATAGCACAGTATGTCATGATTTTGCCAAGTACGATGTGATCCTGGATTAACATCTATGTTGATCCTGGAACATAATTTTTGTTCGAAAATGTAATCTATACCTATTCCCTACCCCTAAACCCAACCATAACTGTAAATTATTCCCAAAATCAGAAGGGAATAACAGTTGGATAACAATCATGTAGAATTGCATAAACGTAACTGTAAGCTTAAACTTAACATAAACTGTAAACGTATCCCTTATTTCTGATTGGCTGATTGGAATGTTGTTCCAGGATCAACATAGATGTTAATCCAGGAACATGTCCTACTTGGTGAAATCAGGTAGAAATCATAGGAAATTATAATATAGTGAGAAAACTTTTGATGGCATGTTTGCTACAAGCCCAAATAAATTACTGTCATTTACCCAGGTAGCAAAGAATTCTTGCCCAGATTTGGCATAAAGCTGGCACAGAAGGCATTCATCCAGCACTGGCATACAGCAGGCCCGGGTTTGGCATAGGTGGCACCTTCTTTAAGGTGGCACACAAGATTTGGGCCAGATGTAAAATGTAGTATTTAGATGTTAAAAATTGATATGTGGGCCACGTAAGTTTGGCCTGTCTTGATCCACATTTAAAATACAAGAAAATTATTTTTGAATAAAGAAAGAAATTCTACCGATCAGGTTGCTTCGAGAAAAAGCACACCCATAGTGTGCTCAAAGTGCAATTCTTCATGGGTTTATCAGTTTCATTGCAATTGTGACACACCAACCTATCTGACCCAGTTCAGGCCCAGTTATGAGTTATTAACTTGGCTGAGACTTGACCCAGATATGGTCAATGTTTGGCCCTTGTCTGGAAACCAGACTTGGTCCAGTCATGTACCGTAATTCACTGCGACATGTGGGCCAAGCAAAACCTGATTGTGCGGTCCAGAGCTGGGCCAGAGAAATTTTGCTGTGTGGGTAGTGTATTAAATATAATTTACTTGCATATTAAATATTTATGTTTCATATTAAATTTATTTTCATTTCAAATTCAACGGTGCAGATTTAAAAAACCAAAAAAGGTAGATCATGCTATAGGCAGAATCAAGAGTTTTCATTTTATGCAAAAGTAAAGAGATTTATTTTATTTTATTTAAATAGTCAATATCTATGACTTATTTAGTACAATACATTTCTACAAAAGCAACACAATTACATTTTAAAGCAGTTTCCAGCACTTAATCCAAAACCTAAGCACTTTTCAAACCTTGAAAATGCCAGAATAAAAATGTAAGTATTTTTTAAGGATTTCCAGCACCCGTACGAACCCTGAATACAGTCTGGACGAGGAGTCTTTTTATTCTAAAACTCTTTAAACCAAATTAAAAACGAAAATGCACTAGTGTTAACAGCACCTCAATACTTTTGCATTTACACATGCACTTAAACACATTTTAAACTGTACATTTATACAGTTGAAGTCAGGATTATAAGCCCTCCTGTTATACTTTTGCTCCAAGTTCTGTTTAATGGAGAGAAGATTTTGATCAACACATTTCTAAACACAATAGTTTTAACAACTAATTTCTAATAACTGATTTATTGTATCTTTGCCATGATGGATGACTAGATATTTTTCAAGATACTAGTATTCAGCTTAAAGTGCCATTTAAAGCCTTAACTAGGTTAATTAGGCAAGTTAGGGTAATTAGGCAAATCATTGAATAACAATAGTTTGTTCTATAGCCAATCAAAAACAAAATGCTTAAGGGGGCTAATAATATTGACCTTAAAATGGTTTTTAAAAAATGTAAAACTGCTTTTATTCTAGCTAAATAAAAACAAATAAGACTTTCCCCAGAAGAAAAAATATTATAGGAAAATCTCCAAGCCCTATTAAACATCATTTGTGAAATATTTAAAAAAGAAAACAAAAATTCACAGGAGGGCGAATAATTTTGACTTCAACTGTAGATGGATACAAAACTAATTATTATGTTTTACAATAGAATTGGTTGTGACCTATTTTTATTTGTAATACACTACATATTGGCTTCGTCGAGTGTCAGAGTAATGTAATGTTTTATGAGCACTTACTGAACAGCAGGCAGTTGCTCTTTCAGCAGACGTCAGGCCTCTCAGGTCTGTGTCAAAAACGTTCATCTTCTCCACCAGACAGCAGAGAGCCGTCTCAGTCGCTTCCCCCACTTTTTCGAACACTCCTTTACTCTGTGATTGTCAGAGAGAGGAATTAGAGGTCAGATGATAACACAGAAAGAGTAGATCCATGTCTGTATGCGTACACACAAACCTCATTGTAGTCCAGGGAAGAGTCGTTACACAGCGCACAGATGGAGGCCATTTCCACCAGTCCTTCATACTGACTGCAGCGCACCTGAACGCCATCCTTACTCCTGAAACACAGAGGAAAAAGAGGGTGGAAAGGGATTGGAGGAGGACTGCATGAATTAAGGAGGAAATTGAGAAAACAATGGGTAAAGTGAGAGAAAGAGACT
Organism: Danio choprae; assembly: GCA_903798125.1. Taxonomy (NCBI): domain Eukaryota; kingdom Metazoa; phylum Chordata; class Actinopteri; order Cypriniformes; family Danionidae; genus Danio; species Danio choprae. The sequence continues at coordinate 2,200,377 of CAIGQW010054073.1, read as the reverse complement.
GATTAGGAAAAGAGAGCAGGTTTTGTGAGAGTTGATGTTTTTTTTTTTCACACCAAAAATGAATATTTTGTCATCATATACTCTTGTTTCACTTACTTATTTGTTTCAAACCTGTTTGCGTTTCTTTCTTTCTTCTGTTGAACACAAAAGAAGATATTCTGAAGAATGTGGGGAAAAAACAACCATTGATTTCCATAGTAGGAGCAAAAAGTACTATTGAAGTCAATGGCGCATTCTTCAGAATATCTTCTTTTGTGTTCAACAGTAATTCAGAAATGTTTACAATCACTTGAGTATGAGTAAATGGTGAGGAAATGTTCATTTTTGGGCGAACTACACCTTTAAGGTTGCATTTACACTAGTCTGTTTTCATTTTAAAATGCCTGGCATGCATACACACTATTTTGACCCTCAAAAATTTTGACTTTAAGGCCATATACACCAGTACATGGGTATTTTTATAAACAGAATTTTTCCCATCTACATTTAAAAAAAATCTTCATCCACATAAAAACGCAAAATCGTACTGTGATGCATTGTCAAGCCTTAGGATAAAGCCATGTTGGCTAATTAGAAAGGAGAAAGCAGCACACATGCTAACCACACGACCACACTGTAACCAGAGTTACTTTTCAATGATAGATGAACCCAAATGCAAACTTTCAAAAATGAAGGCAAGGCTGGGCACATTTGCGCCCTGATCGGCTGTTCTGGACCCCTGATTCGTCTAGCCCCTATCATTACGCTTCTATGAGTTTTGTTTCATTTTTGCGCCACACCTCAAATTTTTTTCTTCAAATTTTCACATTTTGCTTTGTTTAAAAAAAATATTTCGTTTTTACTGTAAGTAACCATTATATTGTGAATATAGACCATTTTGAGGGATGTAAACAATACTAACAGAATGCATTTAAAATGATCTATAAATGTACTTTTTATTGTTTGATTAATCAGCGTTTTAGAACATGAATTAAATAAACAGTTAATAATAAATAATAATAAACTATTTATTTACACCTTTAAAAGTTATTTTTAAATGCATTGTTTTATTGCTTTATTAAATGACATTTATAAACAATTTAAATGAACACGTCTAAATGTGTCTATTTATTTGTCCATTATTTGTTCATTTAAATTGTGATTTATTTATATACATTTTTATGCTTATACAACTGAATACTAGATTATCACAATTACCATTATGATTTAAACTATAATATTATAACTACTACTTTATTTTTGGTCATACAGTGTAAATAAAAAAACAGTAAACGCCAGTATGAATAAGGGACATTTTCAAAGTCCCAAGAAACAAAATGAACAACCCAGGCTCATTCTGATTACATACCACTATATAAATTTTTGGAGAAAGCAAAATACTTCTCAGGAGCTATGTTTATTTGCAATTTTTGTTTTCGCAAATCCACCAGAGGCCGCTGTGTATGCTTTTCCGACAGTTCTTCACCGGACTCGAACCCCATTGTCGCAGTCAACTCGCTCTGCGTCTCAAGTGCGCCGCCGTACATGTCGAGCTACCAGACAAACTGGTAACAGCGGAAAAGCCGTCCATACGGAGATAAGCAGTCAGCTGGTAAGCTGTTTTAGAGATGAAATGCAGCCATACGTAGCTCTAGCTACATAATTCGCAATCTCCAGAAATGTATATAGGGCTAAGTTTTCAGAATGAGCCTATGTTGAAAATGGCATGTTAAAACAAAAAAGCACTGGTGTAAACGTAACCTAAACAAACCTCAGCTTCCTGTAAACATCCGTGTGTGTGTGTGTGTGTGTGTTTGTGTAGTTAAATGCGAAATAAACTTACACTTCTCCTTCAGGAGCGTAAGTAGATCCAGTTACTGTAAACTCGTTCAGTAAACACCTCTCACCTGCGACCATGTCCACAATAAACATCTGCACGCACACAAACACACATGCACACATGCACACACACATGATTAGTAAGTTCGATCAGTAACTTTCAAGCCTCATTCCATGTTATTAATTTCCTAGCTACCACAACAGAATAATGCACACGGTTAAGATCCTTAATCAGCATTAGACACTATTGTTTTATGTTACAGACTTACAAAAATGATAGAATTACTGGAAATATTAGAGTCCAGTGGACAGTAGTGTCTTTCTTACCCTGCAGACGGACATCTGGTTGGTGGTTAGAGTGCCTGTTTTGTCAGAGCAGATGACGGAGGTGCAGCCGAGTGTCTCTACAGATGGGAGCGAGCGAACTATAGCATTTTTGCGGGCCATGCGACGTGTGCCAAGTGCCAGGCATGTGGTGATGACAGCAGGAAGACCTATGAGAAAGAAGAATTAAAAAAAGACATGAGGCAGTGAGTTAGCTGAGCACTGAGGGAGTAAATTCACTTTAAAAAAAATTATTTTTTTAATCTATATTTCTTTAAATAATCTTTACTAAAGGAATAAGGCTCATTTTACAGCTCCTCTAGAGGTAAATGACTGAGTTTTACCATTTTTTAATCCAATCAGCGAATCTGGCCTAAGCACTTTTAGCTTAGTTTAGCATCAATCTGAATCAGATTAGACCATTAGCATCTCGCTCAAAAATTACCAAAGAGTTTTGATAATTATCCTATTTAAACCTTGACACGTCAGTAAATACATTGTGTACCAAAACAGACAGAAAATAAAAAGTGAAAAAACTTTTCTAGGTCGATATAGCTAGGAATTATAGTCTCATTCTGGCGTAATAATTGAAGAACTTTGCTGCCGCACCAATCCGATTCAATGATTTATGCTAAGCTAAGCTAAATGTGCTAACGCCCCTGCTGAAAAGACCAGCATACACCAGCATTGCTTGTCACCAGCAAGACCAGCATATGTTGTGTTTTGGTGCTGGTATGCTGGTGACCAGCATGGGATGCTGGTGCTATACTAGTCACCAGCATACCAGCACCAAAACACAACATATGCTGGTGCTGGGATGCGGGTGCTATGCTGGTAACCAGCATCACCAGCAAAACCAAGCTGGTCTACCAGCATCACAAGCAAGCCAAGCTGGTAGACCTGCTAAACCAGCATTGACCAGCATAGACCAGCATGGTAATCATGCTGGTCTATGCTGTTTTTTTCAGCAGGGGCCAGACCCAGAGATTGGTTGAATGGATTCAAAAATGATCAAACTCAACTGTTTAACCCTAGAGGAGCTGTAAAATGGGCATATTTACAAAAAAACATGCAGTGTTCCTTTAAGCTTTTATAAAAATCAGGTTTTGACAAAAAAATATAAATACTGTAAAATCATCTGGACTCCAATTATACTATTAACCAGAGATAGAATTGTTTTCTGGATTATTTGACAAACATGTAGACGACTTTATACTTTGTGGTTTATTAATTGTTCATACATATTTGTTTATCTTGTTCTGTTCTGAATAGTGGTAAAAATTAAAAGATTCTCGAACAACTTAAACATGACTTTCTACGCTAATGCTACATATGTTGTTCATAACATTTTATATATATATATATATATATATATATATATATATGACTTTTATGTCTATATTATATAGTCTGTTGTTATTTTAGTTTTGTTTGTTATAACGTATTGTAATATGTATTAAAAATAATTCACAATAATTTCTTCTTATTATTATTATTTTACTATTTTTATTATTATTTTGTACACATTAAATCTGCGTATAAGTGTTTTTTAAATATATTAGGGATATTTTTGTAATTGTAACGCATAATTTGAATCATTTTCTGTATATCCCATTTTTATTTTAAGTTTTTGTTATGTCTATATCATTTCAATTAATTTATTTTTTCATAGTTTATACATTTTTATTATTTAAATTAACATATATTTGACTTCAAGTAACAAAAATGCTTGTTTTGTAGTTTTGGTTTTAATTAATGTAATAACATTTTTTGTATATAAAGTTATAGATATTAGTTCAGTTTTATAACAGTGACTTCCTATTGTACTTCTTTTTTTTATTTAACACAATTTCTGTAAATTTTAACAGAAAAATTATTTACATTAATGTAATTTTAGCATTTAGTACATGTAGTATTTATTTTACTACGATAAAAGCAACCATCAATCTGTAAGCTGGCACAAAAAATGATTATGCTTTCCATAAATAAAAAAAACATCCAAAATATATACAGTGCTCAGCATATATGAGTACACCTTTTCCTCATTTCTCAGTGAATATGGCTAATATATATTGGTGCATTTGAACAAAACAGCTATTTTTGAAATATTTATTTAATATTTTTCCCTAACATAAATTTGGGCTACTAATTTTTGAAGCATTATTGCAAGTTATTTTGTTAGATTAGCTCCAGATTTGGCTTCAGTACTGACTAAACTAATATATATATGAACAAATATAATATTGTAAAGCATCCTATTGAACATATAAATTTAAATGAGAGATTTGTGGGGGGTGTACTCATATATGCTGAGCACTGTATGTCTAACAAAAAATTATACATCTTTATCTTCCTCGTGTCTTTCAAAAATATATTTTAATTTCCAGATTTACATTTTTTATGCATTCTCAGACTTCTGGACCCCCAACAAACAGCTCGATGACAGACAAGTCTTCTTAAGAAATGTATATTTGAATAATTTCAAGTGGCCCTAAAGCGGGTCTGTGTCTGCTCAGAATTCAATATGTAGATGTTATGCCACATTAATCAATTTATGTAAATACACATTTTTGAACATTTTATTTATATGATATTAATTTCAGTTTTGGTTTCTGTGCCGCCTTTGCTGTGTAAAGACGCTTTTAGAAAGAAAGAAAGAAAGAAAGAAAGAAAGAAAGAAAGAAAGAAAGAAAGAAAGAAAGAAA
>CAIGQW010054073.1:2156709-2189666 GCA_903798125.1 Danio choprae | reverse complement strand
GTGTGCGTGCGTGTGTGCGTGTTTGTCTATCTGTCTGTCTATCTGTGTGTGTGTGTGTGTGTGTGTGTGTGTGTGTGTGTGTGTGTGTGTGTGTGTGTGGAGTCTTTGAGGCTGATACTCTCTGGTCATTATCCATCTGAGAGCTCAAAGCCTGTGTGATGTGATGACTCAGTCTATAGCCATGTGGGAGCAAACAATATGAGTGATGTTTTATTCAACACACAGGCTCGCCACTACCGGACCTAATCCACTACACAAACAACAATGCACAGTCACATCTCGTACGTCAAATCCAAACCTAATCACATCAGGAGACAGAAGCAAAAGCCGGAGATAATCTTACGGAGAAGAGCATGTTCTTCTTGTCCTGGTTGACGGCACGAGGGTCAGGCACTGGGTCTGTGTGTTTTAGGACGGATACAGACTCCCCTGTCAGGATGGACTGGTCCACTCTCAGAGTAGTAGAGCGTATGGAGGTCAGTCGGATGTCTGCTGGGACTTTATCGCCAACTGGAGAACAAAAAAACAGACTTGTCATTTTGTCTGGAAGGAATCAAAGATGAGCATATTTTGCAGAAATGTAACCAATGTATAGTCAGTACAAATGCTTAAAGGGGCCCTATTATGCAAAAATCACTTTTATAAGGGGTTTAAACACAGTTGTGTGGCATCACTGTGCAACTTTAGCCAGCCTCTCATGGTAAAAATTAATTAATTCTATTTTTTATGACCACATTTTATAAAAAAAAACTGCAGAAACCCTTTGATTGACATTGTAATGTAACGGGCAGCACAAATGTTTTGATACCTCAGGCTGTTGATGTTGCCATCCACTCTGCAGATCTCTTGCACACCTCCATACTGAATGTAACCCCAAACCATGATTTTTTTCTTTCTTTACCAAACTTGACTGATTTCTGTGAGAATCTTGGGTCCACGCAGGTTCCAGTAGGTCTTCTGCAGTATTTGTGATGATTGGGATGCAGTTCAACAAATGATTCATCTGAAAAATCTACCTTCTGCCACTTTTCCAAATGATCAACTAGAAGTCAAGTTAGTATTTGTTGCTCTTACAACTAGGATTGACGACAAGACTTTTGTCAAGTAGTATAGATGTTTGTAGCTCTGCCCTCTTTTGAAAAGGAGCAGAATCTCATATGAATTTAAAGTGACAGTCACCAAAACGGCACAATTTGTGTCAAAGGCTAAAAGGGGCAGTTTCAAAGAGTTATAAAAAATATCTGTGTGGTATTTTGAGCTGAAACTTGACATACACACACTAAGGACATTATCTCCCCTGTAAAGGCTCATGCGCAGCATGACAATTTTCGCTGGCACATACTGTCAGTGTTTTTTAAGACATTTTTCATCACTCATATCCAAGCAATTTTCACTGGCAATGAGCAGAGTGAACAAGCAAAATCACTCCTTGACATTAAACAACACTTAAAGAAAGACAGAAATACCCCGGTATACAAAGTAATACTGAGCACAGAAGAAGAAGAGAGATGGTGTACAGTATCAGCAATAGACCTTATTTATGCATGCTGACTTTTAATTTTAAACAAATTAATGAAATTAATTCCGGTGAACTGCTATAATATGCCATTATAAATTCTCCACATTTAAAAATCAATGATCTACACTGCCTGATTGAGACAAAACATAAAGTGGGTCTCATTCTAGACCAGACCACTGCATTAAATTACATTGTTCTGTGCCATGCTTTTACAATATTAAAAAAAATGACCACAGTAAAAAGTCCTATCTGAATTATTTAAATAAAAAATACAAAACTTATTATGCTTTTAGCATTTCTACAACATTAGTATTTTTGCAACATTTAAAGATACTTACTTAGCATGTAGTCACCAGACTTTAATCATACAAAGTTTTTTTATGAATGATAAAACAATGTAAATATTATGACTCCGCATGTAGTGTTTAAAAAACACAATTTAAAATATTACTTATCCAAATTTTTGATATGCAAGCTATTTAACTTTACTACAATTCTGCACACTTTAGTTAAGTGGTTTAATTTGAATTGAGGTCATAGAAATCTTACATTGTTTGCACAATTTTACATGATGTTAATTCAGAGTTCAGACTTCACCAAACTTGAATGCAGAGACTCCGTATGAATGGAAGTCAATGGAAAAAGCTGTGCAACGTGAGTGACCTTATATTTAGAAAAACCTAAATTCTTGAAATGTTCTCATTTGTCTATCAATAAATGCTGTAAATCGAGTAAACTAGTTAACTGCTTTAAATAACTAATGAGTTTTTATTTTAACAGCGAGGCCCTGAGGTTTCAACTGAAATTCTGCTATTTAGCACCTCATTCTTTACAATCTATCTTTAGAAACCAACGTCAGTCAAGATACAGACTGACGCAAAAAAGGACCTCAACCTTATTTTTATTCATTAGCTTTGGGATTCTTAGAATAGATCAGGCAGAGTGGCAGGCCAAGACAATTCACAGACTGGCTCTTAACCCTTTCTGTCAAATCTGATATTAAAGACCACAGACAAAAAAAGAAAATTCTTCAAATAATGTGGGATGCAATGTTATTTCAGAGTCCTGATACTATCAGCATAATAATCTGAGAAAATCTTTTAAAAAGTTCTCATTGTCAGTGTCACATATCTGCTTTTTTATAAGTGACGAGAGGCAGAACCCATGAGTATTATTCATTCATTAATTTTCCTTCGGCTTAGCCCCTTATTTATCAGGGGTCGCCACAGTGGAATGAACCATCAACTATTCTGAAATTTTTTTTTTAATCAGCATATGCCCTTCCAGCCACAACTCAGTACTGGGAAACACACACTCTCAAATTCACACACGCACTCATACACTATGGCCAATTTAGTTTAACCAATTCACCTGTAGCGCATGTGTTTGGATTGTGGGGGAAGCTGGAACACCCAGAGGAAACCCACACAAACATGGGGAGAAAATGCAAACTCCACACAGAAATACCAACTGACCCAGCTGAGGCTCAAACAAGTGACCTTCTTGCTGTGAGGCCCCTTTGGTTGAACTATCCCTTTTAAAACATATTTGAAGCATCAATGTTACATACTTGTGTGGACAATTTGGCCATTTAAAATGATTGGGAGGGACTTTGGGAGGTTTGAAAATCTGCTTAAAATTGTATCATTGAATTTCACATTTTTTAATGTGATCCTGGACTTTTAGACATTTTGTATGTTTGTTTCATTTATTCATTTTCCTTCAGCTTTGTCCCTACATACACTACGGCCAATTTAGTTTATTCAGTTCACCTATAGCGCATGTGTTTGGACTGTGGGAGAAACCGGAGCACCCGGAGGAAACCCACACCAACATTGGGAGAACATGCAAACTCCACACAGAAATGCCAACTGGCCCAGCCAGGACTCGAACCAGCGACAGCGCTAACCACTGAGCCACCGTGTCGCCCCTGTATGTACATGTATGTTAATGAATTAGAGGTTTAACTTTGAAGTGACCAAATCATACTTACAAATGCAGCCGCAAAGGAGAATCAAATTAGGTTGATTGCCAATTAGCAGCAAGGACGAGGTCAGACAATTAGGACTTTGATGTCAGTTTTTCAAAGCAACAGGAGGCAATCGACAGAGTTAGCAAGACGCAAGAGAGTGCTCCAATCGCAGGTGTGTCAACACAGTTCAATGTGTGTAGGAAAATAGTCTGCTACCAGTAATAAATGAAAATAAATCTGGATAAAACACTGACGCAAAAGGAACAGTGGCAGCAAATCACAGCTCACCCACAAGAATGGTAGGACAGCTCGGTGTATATAACTGGCCAAATGCCCAGGCGCAGTTTCAAAAAGATATAAACAGCACTTAATCAACTAAAAACTGAACCTGGTATTTGTGACAGTGGTTTGTATCAGAAACTGTTTCCCTCATACACAAACACAGCTAGTCCACTAAAACAAGTTTAACCACTCATTAAGGAGGAAAATGAAACAGTCTGATGTGGATTTTTCATAAGGTTTGGATAAAAAGCCACAGTCTTGACAGCTGTTACATCAGATAATCACTCGGCATGGTTTTTGGGAAAAATCCAACTATGCCAAAAATGTAACTAACAATGCTTAACTGTGGGAACAGCTGGCTGTGTTCTTGAGAAATATCTTTAATGCACATTTGATTGACTTACACAAACAATCAGAACACAAGCATCTTGATTTAGCATTATCTTAAAAGATATCCAGATGTATCGGTTGACAGCTGGCCTCCTTTTTTGTCTTTTTGGAAACACATGCTTTGTTTTTTTTTTACCATAGAATTAGTTTAGCATAAACTATAAAATGCTACTGCAACATAAATGAAATACGTCAATGTTCTGACAGTCTCAGGGAATTCAATTGTGGCAAATAACAAAAAAATGAGAATCAAAGAGATGCAGATAGCTAAGGCCTTGTTTACACCTTTGTATTGAGTATTTGGTCGATCAGATCACAAGTAGACAAGGGAAACACATTCCCATTTACACCTGGGATGTAAATGCATATCTTTTGTCCACACACGTGGGTCTGTATAGGCATTCTCTCATCTTTCAAAGCCAATACTGTGATATAAGTAGTGTAGTCAAAAATATCGATATATCGATACTGAAATACTTAAAATGATACAATCCTTTAGAGAAATATGGAAGATGGAAACCCTTACTTTCTCTTTAGAAATAAAACAACAGAAAAGGGCTATTTTATGGAGTAAGTAGAAGGAATTCTCGGACTCTGAGAATTATCAATGCTGAAATATAAATAAAACAGTATTTTAAATGTAACCATGCAAGACCATCCTTACATTGTTCTTTACCCTGCTGTTTTTGTTCAACATTTTTATTTTATTTTATTTCCATTTTTTTTTCTCCTTCTTAATGATATTGTAAGCTCTCAGGTATTGTAAGTTACAAAATTATATTTTGAAATGTATTAGAAGTCAGATGAACAAACTTCTGTCACGTGTAATTATGTAATAGATACATAATTCTGTATTATAACTTATTACTCCCTTGACTAAAAATGTAAATAAAAATGATGCAATCTTGCTTTTGGTTAGTATCGATACGCATGCTCTCTTCTCAGGGAGATGAATAATTAATAATATTAAGATTTGAACACTTTTGTTTTGATCAGAAAATAATACGAGATTGCAATGATTTAGTTTTTTCTTTTGTTATTTAATGCCTTTTGGACTTAAGGACGGCTGATGTACCTGATATAAGCATTATATGATTTAGTTACTTTTTTCACTTTTTACATCATTTGCATACTTTTAATGTTGCGGAGGGGCGACACGGTGGCTCAGTGGTTAGTACTGTCACCTCACAACAAGAAGGTCGCTGGTTCAAGTCCCGGCTGGGTCAGTTGGCGTTTCTGTGTGAATTTGCATGCTCTCCCCGTGTTGGCGTGGGTTTCCTCCGGGTACTCCGGTAACCCCACCGTCCAAAGACATGCGCTATAGGTGAATTGGGTAAACTAAATTGGCCATAGTGTATGTGTGTGAATGAGTGTGTATGGATGTTTCCCAGTACTGGGTTGCAGCTGGAAGGGCATCCGCTGTGTAAAACATATACTGGATAAGTTGGCGGTTCATACCGCTGTGGCGACCCCTGATGAATAAATGGACTAAGCCGAAAGAAAATGAATGAATGAAGAATGTTGCGGAATTTGTTTCCCACGGTATCGAAAATGGTATCGAATATCGATATTTTCAAGGTATCGTATCAAAGTTGGAAATTCCAGTATTCCAATATTCCAAACAACACTAGATATAAGCTTGCACAATTTTCCTTGTACAATTACAACTCTAATTATAAGGTACTTTTTTGTCAACATTTATACAACTAAAAGTGCTAAATCAATTAAACGTGCTTCATGCTTTATTTCCAATAAGCTCCTAATACCGAATTAATACTGATTTACAGTTTTAACATGTATACATTTTTTCCATTCAAATTTGTTTAACAAGTATTACAAGTAATACACTAAAAGTAATTTATTTTTTAATGCAATCATTATGCAGAGGATCGGGAATATATCATACGAAAAGACAGATCCAGAACCTCATAACTAAATCCATAAAATAAAACATTCACAAAACTCATGAAAAAAAACCCGGCTGCGGTTTGAAGAGAACAATTTCAAAAATCCAATCTGTAGTAGAGCTGCACAATATTGGAAAAAATTTGACACTGCAATACTTTGTTTTTCTGCAATATATATATTGCGATATTCATTCGTTCATTTTCTTTTCGGCTTAGCCCCTTTATTAACCAGGGGTTACTGTTTTACACAGCAGATGCCCTTCCAGCTGCAACCCATCACTGGGAAATATATTGCGATATACAATTATAAAGGTGGCTTTAATAAGCTCCATTTGGAAAAAAAATGTGTTAATTTAGATTAATTGGGTTGACTCTGGAGGATTGAATCATTCGCAAAAAAATAATAAAATTTAGTGATAAATAAAACAGAGCAAAGATACAAAGGAAATAAAAAGTGATTTACGATCGTCTTGGGAGCCTAAATAGTATTCAGATGCAGAAATTGAATAAGCAAATGTGAAACAGCACAGTAGTTTTCATTATATTAATAACTCCATAAATTCGACCTTCATTAAAGTTACAAAAGATACAATTTATTGTGCCTGAATGATTTAAACTCTCCTGAAATTCGCACAATCACAGGCCTTAAAAACGCATGCAAATAATACATTTTACTCTATTATAGTTACACTTTGTTATGAATTGTGGCTCCTGGCCAACTATAAAGTCAACTCAACATTACAGATCCTGCCATGTGACTATTGCGAATGCCCTCATTGTGATATCGATATATTGTGCAGCCCTAATTTGTAGTCAAATTTGTATTTTTACTAATACAAAAACATAATTATCAGTGAAAAAGTATAAATCCGTCTGGCCAGCGATCTTCACGTCAACAATGCATCCCATTATGTTTAAGTATAAAGTCAGTAGCTGAAGAGAAACAGCATTTAACCAATTGTGTGTCTACACTACAACAGCTATCTGATTGAATGTGTTTTCGACTACCTCTGGATGAGCTCAAAAGTGGACAAACTCAAAACGTTTCACACCGCATTTACACCTGTACTTAGTGTTGTCTACTTGTGATTGGCTCAATGAAAACACACGTAAATACCAGGTTTAAACAGGGCCTAGTTCTCATTCTTACCAGCCACCTCCACAATGTCTCCAGGCACAATATCTCGAGCTCGGACCCTCTGTACACTCTTCTTGTCCTGTCTGTACACCTTCCCCATCTCAGGCTCATACTGCTTTAGGGCTTCAATGGCATTTTCTGCATTACGCTCCTACAAAGAACAAAAGCATATGACATTAATTTACCCTAAACTGGAATGATATACAACATGTAAAATTGACAGTAAACTGAATCCATTATTGATGTAAAATGCTTATATGTTATAGGGAACATTTGATTCTATTATTAATTGCTGGTTAACTTATTGTTTATCTTTATAAACCATTTATTTTTCTGCGATATACATTGCAATATGAACACAATTTTGGCAGATGACTTAAATAGCTCTATTTGGAATGAAATCAGCAAAGAAATTGCAAGCAAGAGAAGCAAGCAAGCAAGATAGAGATAGCAAGATAGAGATTGCAAGCAAGATAGAGCAAAAATAAAAGTGAAATAAGTAGTCAGATATTCAAATACAGTAAAACGATACGATATTATCATGATAATTTTTGCCCCCAATAATGCCGATGATAACAATGATAGGTCAGAAAACCATCCACAATATATCATGATTTTTGTAAATGAAGGTGGGAAAAAGCATCAAAAAGTTAAAAGATGTGTTTCTTTTATTAACAGCACATATTTTGTGAAATTGCAACATTGATGTCATTTCCATCCGCCATTACAATACTTGGCTACATAAATGATGTATTGTGGGGGCATAATAAAAGCATCATATCGATATTTTGCCCCACCCTTATATTACTAAATAATCAAATGTAATGGGGGCCTCACAGTGGCGCAGTGGGTAGCACGTTCGCCTCACAGCAAGAAGGTCGCTGATCGCTGGTTCGAGCCTCGGCTGGGTCAGTTGGCGTTTCTGTGTGGAGTTTGCATGTTCTCCCTGTGTTGGCGTGGGTTTCCTCCGGGTGCTCCGGTTTCCCCCACAAGTCCAAAGACATGAATGGGTGTGTGTGGATGTTTCCCAGAGATGGGTTGCAGCTGGAAGGGCATCCGCTGCGTAAAACATATGCTGGATAAGTTGGCGGTTCATTCCGCTGTGGCGACCCCAGATTAATAAAGGGACTAAGCCGAAATGAAAATGAATGAATGAATCAAATGTAATGTCAAATGTAAAAAAGCACGGTACATTCCTCATTGCTGATCAACTATAATCCTAACTCCACATTGCAGATCCTGCGATGTGACTATTGCGAATGCACACATTGCGATATCGATGCTGAAACGATTTATTGTGCAGTCCTAGAGTTAGAATAATAGAGTTGACATTTTCCACCATTTTGTGCATTAGCTCAAACAATGGTTAAACAAGGTACCTCATGACATGTCTTACACAGAATTTTATGCATTGTTTCCAAAAAAATAAGATATTAGGAGATTCACTGAAATATCATAATAACAGAGTTGACAAATGATAATGCTCTATGGGTGTATCCTAAACATTTTGTACAAATGATTGAGAGAAGGATAACGCCTCAATGCCTTAGTGTTTCCCACCAAAAGACATGACATCACTTGGAGACTGTCAAATGCTTTTTCTATTAGTACGTTTTAAGACGTATGTTGTTATGCCTTTTTATAATTAATAACACAGGGACAGACACAAAATATATTTTTTATATAAATTAAAACAATACAGAAAGATGTTAGATGTTTCATCCAAATTTAAGTTTAAATTAGTAGAGTAAAAAACACAAAAACGATGAAAATTAAAGCTTAATCATTTCATAATTAAAGCTGCATGATTCAGGAGGCAAAGACTGTTAAAAATAGGCATAGTGGAAAATTTTAAGATGATATTTTTCAAGACAGAATATCCCTAAATACACATAAAAACATCGTTTATTTTAGAGATAACGTGATATAATTTGTGTTATTATTCAAAACTGCTTCAGTAAACTTTTAAAAAGAATAATAGAAGGTTTATCTAGGAGATGCAAAAGTCACCCACAATTCTAGTAATTGATTTTGTAAAATATCTTATTGTGTTATTTTATTATCTATTTGCAATATATCCTGAATGAAGTTATATTATACTCAAATAATTAGTTATCCTGTACCTGCCACACTCCTACAATGGCGTTGGCAATAAGAATAAGGAGAATGACAAATGGCTCTACGAAGGCTGTGATGGTTCCTTCACCTTCCTCAAACCAGGCCAGAGTCTAAAAAAAGAACATTTGATTTAAAAACATGATCAGTGGCATATTTCGTCAAACATCTGGTAACAATATATTGCATAATGTTATTAATTGATAACCATGCACAAGTGTATTGTTTCATGTGTAGATAAGGATACCATAAAAGAAATTCCAACATATTCTCAAAATAATGATTCCAAAATTATTCAAATAACTCTAGTGAAGATTAAGTAAGTGAAGATTGAAGTCAGTTCTACATTTTAAATTACATACAGTTTAGCATATTAATTAATTATGATTTCCACATAACAATACCTATATACAGGTTTTAAGCACAAATATGCAAAAACAAAGCACACGTTCCTAATTAATAAAAATACTAATTATATATATTTATCATTAATATGAATAATATTAAGGTAATTGAAGAATTATGTGCTTGTATTCATTTATTGTTTCATATATAAGAAGGTTTCGGTTAAATTTTTTTTTAGTTTCTGAGCAAATAAGTATGTATAAAGTATGTAACAAAGCATCTATAAATATGTATTATCATACATGATTTACAGAAGATACCCACAAAATTGCATTTAACCAACTGTCAATCTTACCAGGTATATTTAGAACAATGATCAATTGATGACATTGAGAATGAAGACCAAATTTGTCAACAAGACCATTTAATATTGTAATATGCAATTTAAATATGTAATAGATTTGTAGTAAATACAATTTATACATATTTTTTTTATTTAAATGTTAAGTAATTGTACATAAATATATCTGTTTTTCATATCTATCCATCTATCTATCTATCTATCTATCTATCTATCTATCTATCTATCTATCTATCTATCTATCTATCTATCTATCTATCTATCTATCTATCTATCTATCTTTCAATAAATACAATATTTGATTTATACTTACAAAGGAAATACAGGCTGCAAGGAGGAGAATCCGAACTAGTAGATCCTCAAACTGCTCCAGAACGAGTTCCCATAGTGACTTCCCTGTAAACACATGCCCAAAAAAGGTTGCAGACACAAGTTTCAAGTCAACTTTCCATTAAATGTCAAATAACTCTCCAAAACTAAATAATCTGTAATATGTAAACCTTAAAAAATACTGCATCTCCGCATTCAATCAAGATCTATTCATCAACAAAGAGAGTGCAAAGCTCATCTGACGTCCTCAAGGGGATCCAATAATAACTCTAATTAACTACACAACCAGCATCTCCCATGCAGCAAAGGTAAGCTCGGAGAGACGTTCAACTTAGAGATATGATGAAATATCTGCAAATAATTACTCAAACCCAAGGGAACAGCTTACCTTCTTCTGCGGGTAACTCTGTGGCACAGGTTACAGCAAGATAAAATAGGGCAGAAGAAAAACAATACAAAGTTTAAGTTAAATCTCATTTATTTTCCATATAGCACAAACAAACTGTTGTATTTTAGCATGTTATGCAGTACCATTGGGGCCCCATCTTTCCCTGCTTTTCCTCAGTTGCTCAGAGCTCAGCCCTGTTGTCTCATTGACACTGAAATAGCCCAGCACCTCCTCAACCGTCTTTGTATGGGCATTGTCCATCCCTGCAAGACAAGAATATATATTTAAAGAAATAGATCTCACAAAAATGACTATTTTCTTTACCTAATCGAGGATTTTTAGCTGGGACTACTGTCAATGAAACTAATGATCAATAATGGCGCTAATAGTGCTAACGGCACTTCAGAGTAAAAAACAAACATATATAAGCAAGACAAAATGGATGCCTGTGGCTCCTGACAATAAATTGACATCTTATGAAGTAAAACGATTATTCATATGCAATCTGACACTCTTTGTTTTTACAACATCGACTCGTCACAGATTACCAATGTTTGATATGTCATTACACGACAGGAAGTTCACGCTGTGTTGACTCAATTGGGATTGTTTACAGAGGCTGTGGATTAATATATGTGGTAAATAATGTTTAGTTTTATGCACCGACCAATCGTTTCACTTCACAAGACCTCAATTTATCTTCACATTGACTATGTATGTTTTTTGACTCTTAAAGTGCCCCTGTATCTACTTGACTTGAAGCATTTTTATATTATAATATTTTTATGTCTTGGATGTCTTGGATAGCCCGAGGGTGAGAAAATTAAAGGGATAGTTGACCCAAAAATAAAGATTCTGTTATCATTTACTCATCCTCCACTTGTTTCAAACCTGTTTGAGTTTCTGTCTTCGGTTGAACACAAAGGAAGATATACTGGAAAATATGTTGGTAAAACAACTTCCATAGTTTTTTTAAGTTCCTACTATGGATGTCAACGGATGGTTTTTACCAACATTTCTTTCATAATATGTTGTTTTGTGTTCAACAGAAGAAAGAAATTCACACATTTTATTAAATGGTGAGGAAATTTTCATTTTGGCTGAACTATCACTAACACGAATTTTCATTTATGGGGAACTATCCCTTTAAGATGCTTTTAAAGGGACAGCACACCAAAATCTAACTCCGTCACTGGTTACTTAATGTAATGTATGATGTTTCAAACATAACTAACCATGACATATTCTTATGTGAAATACAAACGATAATCTCATTCACCTTTCATTCTTAAGTAATAAATAAGAACTGAAGTTAATAACGAGTCTTCGTGTTAAACATTAACAGGTTTGGACAGAAATAAAGTAAAAATAATGACAGCCGCAGAGTTTTAAATTCCAAAAGGTGACCTCTGTAACTGAAGGACGATATATAAATGTATATATTGTTTAAAAAGCTCTACATAAACGTAATGTAACTAAGCTATGCTATATCTCCCTAAATAAAAGAACCAGCATTCATTCAACTAACGTTACTGAGCACCTGTTACTGTACCTGCAAGTTCTGTTATTATGTTGACATTTTTTAAGTAAGATATTTTTTAACACTAAAAAACATATTTGAAACCCGTATATGCTTTCATTATTCAATAAATTAAAAAAAAAAATGTTTTAGCGTCGTAGCTAATTTTATGCTCTAGCAAATGGCGAAGCTAATGTACATAATAGTGACAGATCGCAAGCGGTCATTTGTTTATAGTTTGGCTTTTAGCTGACTAGTGAAAATATACGCTTTCACACCGCTGATCAGATTCCCTCTAAAAGACTGATCCTGCAGGCACAGTGATCGATATTTCCTCATTTACCGTATTATCAAACACAGCGTGATGCCGACCACAACCTTACTCACCAGTTTAACTGTAAGTCAGTCCTCCTGTCAACCAGTAACGTCCGTTATACTAAACTGGTACACTAAACCGCGACAAGAGAGAATAACCCGGTTATAACCCAATGCGGTGTGGTATTGTGGATCGATCTGTTGTTGAAATCCAATAAGAGAGAAAGAGAGAGAGGCAGAGAGTGATCGCACTGCAGCGCTGCTCAAGGCGAATGATGATGATTTTCTGCTATGCGTTTTCCTTCTGATTTCAGCATGATCCGGGAAATTATTCAAATAAACATCCACTGAAAGGTGAATGATTTACGTCTTCAGGGAATGTTCGACGCTGTCAAGACTTTCTGAATGTGCCGGTAGGATTCAAAACGGTAAAGTCGATGCTATAATCCGCCGCTACCTCCTATCTACATAACCGTCGCTTTATTTAATACTAGGTCACTGAGCGACATTATTACCGTAGGTTCTTCAGGGATCGATGGACGGCGCTGCAGCCAATCGGCACTCAAGACCTCATCACGATGAACGGAACGGACGAATCATCGTTGTTCTTTTACTGATAATCCCGCCTACTCTGTCTTGCTGCAGGAGGGCTGGGCTTCAACACGCACTGAGGTTTTCCGTTTAACCAGTGACCGTTGCGTGCGACAGTGTACGCCGTAACATGTATATTTACATAAGGCACTCTGGGCGCGTATAAGGTAAGTGACGCAGCTGTGAACCAATGAGAACCCGTTTTCTTTCCTGGAGAGGCGGGACAACTTCGCTCGGGTCAATAATCCAGCCCCTCCCCCCGCGTCCATCTGTCACTCAAAGAAAAGGTACATTGTGGCTACGTTGGTGACGCGCTAGGCTAGTGGATAGTGAGGTCACACGTGTACCAGGTCGAGGTGCTGATTGTGCAGATTTAGTTTAAATGCATTCAATATGTAGATTTAAAAGCAATATTTGGAGGAAATCAAACACAACATTTGAGGCTGATGGGTGGAGAGGGATCTGACCTATTTCAATTGTGCCATAATTATCTGACCCTAATTAATATTGTTCTCTAGAGGAAAATGCTGTAATTCTTTGAATGGATATCTTGTAGATATAAATTATATGGCTTACCGTAACAGGTTACTACAAGTTAATAAACTCAAATATTAAAAGACTTGAATTTATGAATTTGTTTACACAAAGAAATTTGTACTGGGGGAAAACCCGCAAAAATGATTTTAAAATACTGTGTGGAAAATATTTAGTCAGAATATTATTTTTTTCCCCACTGCTTGTACAGTATTTAGCATTTTGCTTACAATATATATTTTTTTACATAACTATGCATTTACATAACAAATTTCTATTTATTTTGTACAAACCGCAGCAAAATAAGTGTTTGTATGTTAAACAAGAATACAAATGTCTAGTATGCACATTTTCATGCCTAAAGTCAGTCACCAGGAATGTAGTGTGGTCTTTATTAATCGATCGGTCTGACAACAATACCTCCAAATTGAATATAATCATTCCAATATCATACTGGAAATTCAATAGCCTATAAATGCTGCTAAAATGATGTAACATGATCAATTATTTGTGATTATAGACTGAAGTTTACATTCAATAAGCCCTTTGCCTTTCACTCTGTGATTTAAGCCTATGAAGTACTTCTAAAATGTAAATGCAATTCAAGTGTATAAAAAAGTGTAGGAAAATATAATAAAAACATTAACAACACACATGAAAAAATACTACAGTAATTTATAGTAAACACTCTAGTGTTTTTGAACCAAACTATAGTAAAGTGTATTATATTGTATTTATTAAAGTATTTACAACACTTCATACTATAGTGAATTGATAAACTGTAAATACTCTAATATACTTGAGTTTTTACTACAGTAAACTGTGGTGTCCTCATTTAGTATAATATATAGCTGTAGAAAACAGTATTAGGGTCATTTTTCTGTTACTATAATTGTTGTATTACCAGAACAACTATAGAAATACCACAACAGATTAATCCAAGTACTTTACTATAGTGAAAAAACATAGTATTTATAGTAAATACTATAGTGTTTTTTTATATGAGAATAAAAAATTGTCTAATATCTTTATGCAGATGTAGCAGGTGCATCTAAAATAAATAATGAAATGACTCAATAATTAAAGCTTTTGCATTAAAAAATGTTTAATAAAATGTAGTGTAGTAAACAGCAAAGCAAACATAGTAGAACATATCAAAAGTACTTTCTTTTTTCCTCCCGTTTCTGTCACTCTCCATCTGTTTTTCATAAAGGATAGTCATGCCAGAGACTGAAACAGAGTGAGACAAGGTGTTAAAGTGGCACAGCTTTTGGTTTCTGTGGTTTCTATGTAAACGGAAGAGAGAGAGAATATGTGAGCATGTGTTAGTAATACCTCTGTGTGTACTCTGGGTCAGTGTCCTCCTTCAGCAAAATGTCTTTAATCTCCTGCGGGGGATTCAACCCATGCAGTGCTGCCCTCTCCCATCTCTGCAGTCGACTGATCCCTAACGCACAAACACACAATACTGAGTGCATTAGTGCGCATACACTTTTTCAGGACGTATTTTCCCCTTAGGGATTTTTAAAAAGTATTTGTTAAAGCTTTATGAGCCATGAAGCCAAAGCATTTGATTTCAAGCAAAGATACATATGAAAATCAGACACAAGGACAAAGGTAAGGATTACGTACTCAAAGGAACAGTTCACACAAAAATAAAAATTTGCTCACTTATTTACTCACCCTCAAGTGTTTCCAAACCTTTATGAGTTTATTTTTTCTGAACACAAAATAAGTCATTTTGAAGAATGTTAGAAACTGGTAACCATTGACAACCATGGCAGAAAAAACAAATACCATAGAAGTCAATGGTTACCTGTTTCCAAGATTTTTCAAAATAACTTCTTTTGTGTCAGAAAAAGAGACTTAAACAGGTTTGTGACAAGTGGGTAAATAATGACAGATTTTCCATTTTAGGTGAACTACCACTTTACCGCTGTTGTAATTAGACAACTATAATCCCATCAAGCATTGCAACTGACAAAGTGATTTAATGAAGAAAATGATAAAACAATTTAATTATTCATTTGAAGTTGTTGGTTTCACTACAGCATCATGGGTAATGCAGTTTGTATGCTTTAATCTAGCTATTAAACATGACTGTTTTAAAAATAAGTTGAAAAATTAACAACCAACATTAACCTCAGAACTCATAATAGGTCTGTCCTTAAAGGGATAGTTCACTCAAAAGTAAAAAATCTGTAATCATTTACTTACACTCATGTAGTTTCAAACCTTCCTTTTTCTTTTGCACACAAAATAAGTTATTTTGTCTAACAGTGTTGGAGCCTGGTAACCATTGACTTCCATAGCATGGTAAAAATACAATGGAAGTCGATGGTTACCGGTTTTCAACATTCTTCAAAAAACCTTCTCTTGTGTTTACAGCAGATTAAAACTAAAACAGGTTTTGAACAAGAGAAGTATCAGTAAAACATGACAGAATTTTCATTATTGGATGAACTATCCCTTTAAGGGTTAATCAGTAATTATTCATTCATTCATTTTCTTTTCGGCTTAGTCCCTTTATTAATCTGGGGTCGCCACAGCAGAATGAACCGCCAACTTATCCAGCATATGTTTTACGCAGCGGATGCCCTTTTAGCTGCAACCCATCACTGGGAAACATCCACACACACTCATTCACACGCATACACTACGGACAATTTAGCTTACCTAATTCACCTATAGCGCATGTCTTTGGACTTGTGGGGGAAACCGGAACACCCAGAGGAAACCCATGCCAACACGGGGAGAACATGCAAACTCCACACAGAAATGCCAACTGACCCAGCCGAGGCTCGAACCAGCGACCTTCTTGCTGTGAGGCGATTGTGCTACCCACTGCGCCACCGTGAGGCCATCAGTAATTATTTAAATCAATTAATTCATTCATTCATTCATTTTCCTTCGGCTTAGTCCCTTTATTAATCTGGGGTCGCCACAGCGGAATGAACCGCCAACTTATCAAGCATATGTTTTACAGAGCGGATGCCCTTCCAGCTGCAACCCAGTACTGGGAAACATCCATACACACTTATACACTATGGACAATTTAGTTTATTTAATTCACTTATACTGCATGTCTTTGGACTGTGGGGGAAACCGGAGCACCCGGAGGAAACCCATGCCAACACAGGAAGAAAATGCAAACTTCACACAGAAATGCCAACTGACCCAGCTGGGACTCTAACCAGCGACCTTCTTGCTGTGAGGTGACAGTGCTAACCACTGAGCTACCGTGTCGCCTATTAAAATCACTGTAAAATCAAAAACAGACATTTACCTATGCATGGTCCAAACTTCCAATCCAGATCAAAGTTCTTCAGCTCTTGTAGATCTTTTTCCCTTTCACTGAGTTGTGGGGGTTCAGGCTCTGAGCAGTAATAACATGTTATAAATGCATTTACATTTCTGGTGCACATGCCTCTAAAGCATTTGCACACTTTAGGATTACAATGACATAGAATGACCTCTACTTAAATATCCACACAGAAAAAAAACTATCTGACCTGCTTTTGGTGGTGAAGGAGACTTGCTTCTCTTGCCTCCTCTCCTTGCCTTCTTTACAACCTTAAAGGTGTCGGTGATGAGGCCACGCTTTGGTGTCATATCTGAAATAAAGGGATAGTTGGTAACACTAACTAGCAAACAATGAGCAATACATATGCTACAGTATGTATGTAACTTCAAATTATTACCTAATAATAAATGGTAAAACTTAACATGCATTGAAAATGAACACATACGTTGAAAGTATTTCCAGTTATACAATATCTAAAGGGAAGGTTCACCCAAAAATGAAAATTTCTAAACTTCTGTTCTGTTGCACACAAAAGAAGATATTCTGAAGAATGTTGGAAAAAAATAAGCCATTGACATCCATGATTGAAAACATGGAAGTCAATGGCTGGTTTTTTTCAACCTTCTTTAGAATATCTTGTTTTGTGTTTAACCAAAGAAAGAAACTCAAACAAGTGAAGGATGAGTAAATGATGACAGAATTTATATTTCTGGGCGAACTATCCCTTTAACAGAGCCCTTATTACAGTGTACTTACAAACAATATTTAACGTACTCTAGTTGTATAGGTTTAAGAAAAGGGGTTGGTATCAGTTTATCATATGTAATGATGCATTTATCCTTTTATTACTATAGTAAGTGTATGACACGTGTAACAAACACACCTGTTTCCGTATTTTCATTGTTAGAACACGTTAACTAACGTATTAGATGCCTAGTTTAAACGTGATGTAGTTAATTCGAGGTAAATACATAATGTTGTATTGTAACGTTGTAAATACTCTTGCTGTTGGAGCATTAAGAGCAGGACATACAAATACTATCTTACAAGATGCTCTCGCCTCGGTCCAAAACAGCTGACTTATGAATTATAAAATAAAATAAGCAATGCATTCTGTGTAGCATTTCACTTTCAATTCTGAATAAATTGCATTAAAACCACCAGTACAGGCGCTCTTTATTCATTGATCCATCGAACAACACTGCTTCCAACACTAACGTTAAAACATTTGCAAAAAAAGTAGATCTGAAATTCATTGCATACCTGAACGCTGATAGGATATCGCCAGATGATAAATTATTTGTAAATGTTGACAGTAGAAGTCTTCATCAATAAAGCCTTTTAACTTTCCCTTTGTGGTTCGATCGTTTACAAAACAGACTGACGTTCAATGGGAAGGGCTGGGCCACGCACAGTGCGCTATTGCGTCATGACGAAGGCGTTCCTGCGCGCCGCACATCTACGCACACGGGACTCGGCCTTGATCCTCTCGCCGAATAACAGTAATACTCATTCAAATTTCTCGCATATTTCATTACATATGCAATAAAAGCGTTCGAAATGAACTAAGGCTGTTCTAAATTTGCTGTAAATTTGCAAACGTGTCGTTCGTCACATAAACCGCTGCCTGAATACCAGCTTTGCTAGCTCTATTTGTTTATAATTAGATATGATCTCGCTGTGCAGCCACAAAATGATAATATTCGCAAAAGCATTTCCTAAAGCACAAAGCTAAATGTTTACATCCAAATCAACCTATAATAAAAAGTGTACTGTTGACACCAGTGTAAATTGGGAGCTCTCTATCATTCATAACACTATTGAAATTCATATTGCCATTTGCAGGGAAAAATCTGTATCCATACTGTATAATGTATATTTATAATTGTCGCAGCTTTTGAACGTCACAGGTCCACTCTGTCTACTCTGACATGAGTGACACTTTGGAGTTCAATGAAATTTATCAGGAGGTCAAGGGCTCTTGGGTGAGTTAAAAAAAGGCATCAGTTTGCTCTCTAATTTGAGGTACTATTCCACAAAACTCTGAATAAAGACGACCGACTGTCTTCTCTTGTAGAATGATGGCCGCCTGCGCTTCAGTAAGCAGACAGTGGTGTATAAAAACAGTAAGACCGGGAAGGTAGACACTATTCCGGTCCCTGAACTCACTCAGGCCCAGTGGAGGAGAGTCTGTTTGGGTCATGGCATCAAACTGTGGACCAGCACTGGCCACATCTACAAATACGACGGCTTTAAAGACACGGTGAGTCTAAGATGCAAAATACAGTCACTTAATCAATCTGTTTGCTCCACTGTTTCATTCCAGGTCTTAAATTTTCATCCGTTTCTTTATGCGCAGGACCTTGAGAAGATCTCAGAATACTTCAAAGACAATTACAAAGTGGAGCTGACAGAGAAAGACATGTGTGTTAAGGGCTGGAATTGGGGCACTGCTAAATTTAATGGTCAGTGCATTCCTGTTGCAACCCTTTTTTCTGAGATATATGCTGCATAACATCTTGTGTAGTAACCTTCAACACTAAAACACTGTTTTTCAGTATTTTTATCTTCCAAAAGAACCTTTCGATGAACATATCTTTAAAGAATTTTATTAATCATAAAACAAAAAAAACACTATAAAAATAAGTTTCTATGTAATGTATAGTGATGTGAATATGACAAGAACGATTTTTGATGTGCATTATTACATTCAAATCAAAGGAAAAAAATGGGGGACCATCTATAATTGTCATTAAAATTTTATTTTAAATCTATTTTAAACAAATTAAACAAATCTGTATATATATAAATATAATTTTGATACTATTGCACTGTATCTAACAGTAATAATAATTGCACTTTTTATATTAATACAATTATTATTTTTATAAAACTACATTGTGTAAATAAATGTATTATTATTATTAATAACAACAATGTAATTACAAAACTAAGATTTATAGTTGTTTTTTCCTTGCTTTCAAAAATGTGTTAATTTTAGACTCTGCTTAGAGGGGCAGTGGATATATATATAAGCTCATATGAGCATTTTTTATTTGTCAGTCAATGATATTATTATGGAGTTTGCATGTTCTCCCCATGTTTGCATGGGTTTCCTCCGGGTGCTCCGGTTTCCCCCACAGTCCAAAGACATGCGGTATAGGTGAATTGGGTAAGCTAAATTGTCCCCAGTGTATGTGTGTGAATGAGTGTGTGTGGATGTTTCCCAGAGATGGGTTTCAGGTGGAAGAGCATCCGCTGTGTAAAACATATGCTGGATAAGTTAGCGGTTCATTCCGCTGTGGCGACCTCAGATTAATAAAGGGACTAAGCCGAAAAGAAAATGAATGAATGAATGAATGATATTATAATTATTAAATTATCTAGCTTTGGGGCGACATGGTGGCTCAGTGGTTAGCACTGTCGCCTCACAGCAAGAAGGTCGCTGGTTCGAGTCCAGGCTGTTGGCATTTCTGTGTGGAGTTTGCATGTTCTCCCCGTGTTCACATGGGTTTTCTCCAGGTGCTCCGGTTTCCCCCACAATCCAAAGACATGCGCTATAGGTGAATTGAATAAACTAAATTGGCCATTTTGTGAATGTGTGTGAATAAGTGTGTATGGATGTTTCACAGTACTGGGTTGCAGCTGGAAGGGCATCCTCTGTGTGAAACATAAGCTGGATAAGTTGGCGGTTCATTCCGCTGTGGCGACCCCTGAAGAATAAAGGGACTAAGCCGAAGGAAAATGAAAGAATGAATGAATGAATGATCTAGCTTTTAAATTAATAAAGTAAATGAATGAACTGATAAGCATTCCAGCATTAGACAAGCTTTTTACTACTTTCTGATATACTAATATTAAATCCTTGATTTTAGAGTTTGCTGTCCTATGTCGTTTTCGATGTGTACTGTATTTACCCCTGCCAAGATTTATTTGAAAAAATGGGATTCTTAATTATTACTGGCCCAGCTGACAGTTGGTTACTTGCCTAATTATTTGATTTACGTTCTTACTATATTTATTTATTCATTTATTTATTTATTAATTATATGCAACAAATAGTAAAAGAGGCTTACAGTATCAAGCTCTATGTAAGTAAAAATTTATTTCAGTTTCAAAAAAAGGACACACACACACACACACACACACACACACACACACATATATATAATACTTTATATAGAAACAGTAAAGACTGCTCTCTTTCCATCTGTAACTCAGTCAGGGTTGCTAAAGCAGAATAATTAATATACTGTAGTCATTTGGCATAGGTCTACTCCCTTCTGACACAGCCAAGCATTGAGTGTTACCCCAGGGCAGAACAATGAAACACTGTTAATAACTAACCGTGTTCAAGCTTTGTATTTTATAAAAACTCAGCTTTAAAAATCTGCCTCATCCATGTGTTAAACATGTTTGCTCTCCTGTGTCTTTTAGGGCCGTTGCTTTCCTTTGACGTGAATGACAGCCCTACATTTGAGATTCCTCTCTCCAGTGTATCCCAGTGTACAACGGGCAAGAATGAGGTCACAGTGGAGTTTCATCAGAATGATGACACAGAGGTGTCCCTCATGGAGGTGCGCTTCTATGTTCCACCCACTACAGGAGACGAGGGTTCAGACCCGGTGGAGGTAAGAGTGTGTGTTCATCACGGTCTAACATTGACCAGCAGATGGCGCAGGTTACCAAGAGATAATTACAGAATTCCTCTAAAGCAGGAGCCTTCTTAGTCTTAAAATGAGAGATTCCCGAATATAACCATCACCATTGGGTCCTTGTATGAAGATTTCATGTATAAAGATCCAAGTAATATTTATGTAAATTTTGTGAAATATTATTTGGAAAATATTTCGTTTATTTTGTGTTCCTTACTCAATATACTGTTAGATGTATAAAAAATTAAACAATAAATAAATAAATACATAAAAAAAATTAAAATTTAAAATAATAACAAAGAATTAAATAATATACAGAATTAATATATAATCATATAATACAATATATTCATTCATTCTGTTTTCGGCTTAGTCCCTTTATTAATCTAGAGTCACCACAACGGTATGAACTTATCCAGCATATGTTTATCCAGCGCCAACTTATCCAGCATATGTTTTACGCAGCGGATGCCCTTCCAGCTGCAACCCATCACTGGAAAACATCCATACACACTCATTCACACACATACACTACAGACAATGTAGCTTACCCAATTCACCTATACCGCATGTCTTTGGACTTGTGGGGGAAACCGGAGCACCCGGAGGAAACCCACGCGAACACGGGGAGAACATGCAAACTCCACACAGAAATGCTGTAAGGCGATTGTGCTACCCACTGCGCCACCGCGTCGCTCTAATACAATACATATGGACTGATTTTTATTTATTTTAATTAGTTCATTATATCTTTTTTATTTTGTTTATTTATTTATTTATTATCCCAACTTAAATGGCTATGTCTAATTAAGTTATGTTCCAAAACTAGTAGTTAATATCACAAAAATTAAGGTTGCAGTTACATAAAAGTACTTAACAGGTGATACCGAAACCCATAAAAAAACATTTATGCATTCCTGTGTCACAAATCAATCAAAAGTATTCAGTATGTCTATTACAAAACAGACACTAAATATAGAGTCCTGACTGTCTTATGTATGTTTAAGTACTTTGTCAAGATCAATAAAAGGGTTGCTTATAAAATAATGTAGTGCATTTAGCAATATGACACTTGACTACTAGAGGGTGGAACTATCTAAAAGCTTTGAAAGTTTGATTTATAAAAGTTGTGATTTCAAGAAGAATGTTTAGTTTTAAAGCTTTTGAATAATAGGATGATCACTAAAATATCTTACAGGGAAAAAGACTTCGACCAGTGGGATAAGTCTAAACCTTTCCTTAAAACATATGTCCCTCTTCTTGTGGTCCTAAAGTACAAAATGTATATCCGTAAATCCCACTTATCATGAAAAATAATGAAGCCCATTATGTTTCAGGCAGGGCAGCACGGTGGCACAGTGGTTAGCACAATCGCCTCACAGCAAGAAGGTCACTGGTTCGAGCCCCGGCTGGGTCAGTTGGCATTTCTGTGTGGAGTTTGCATGTTCTCCCCATGTTCGCGTGGGTTTCCTCTGGGTGCTCCGGTTTCCCTCACAATTCCAAAGACATGTAGTACAGGTGAATTGTGTAAGCTAAATTGTCCGTAGTGTATGAGTGTATATGGATGTTTCCCAGTGATGGGTTGCAGCTGGAAGGGCATCCGCTGCGTAAAACATATGCTGGATACGTTGGAGGTTCATTCCGCTGTGGTGACCCCTGTCTAATAAAGGGAATAAGCCGAAAAGAAAATGAATGATGAATGTTTCAGGCATTTGCTCAGAATGTGCTGTCGAAGGCAGATGTCATCCAGGCCACAGGCGACGCTGTTTGTATCTTCAGAGAGCTGCAGTGCCTCACACCTAGGGGCAGGTACATACATACTCACATCTGGATACTCTCTTCATATCTTTTGGTTTTCATTTTAACATACAAATGTCAAAAGTGTGAACTAGCAATGTGTGATTTTATTTTTTTTTCTCTCTCTCTCTCTAGGTACGATATCCGTATTTATCCCACATTCCTTCATCTGCATGGTAAGACGTTTGACTACAAGATCCCGTACACCACAGTGCTCCGCCTCTTCCTGTTGCCTCATAAAGACCAGCGGCAGATGTTCTTCGTGGTGAGTGGAGGATCATGGTCTGTAATCCATTAATATTACCTTTACTTAACCTTTAATACATTAACGTTTTTTGCACTTTTTGGTGTAATTTTTGTTCTCTTTGGACTGGGTGCCTGTTAGGTCACGGATTAATTTTAAATGATTAATTTTTGTTTTTAAATCCTTAAATGATCTGGCACCACCTTACTTAACAGATCTCCTACATGTATATAATCCTGGTAGGACACTAAGGTCTTCTGATCAGTTTATTCTTTCTGTACCAAGGTCCCGGTGTAAGTGAAGTTCCAATTTTCCTGAGTTTGTGCACACAGCAAATGGGCGGGGCTTGAGTTCTGTATCGACGTCACGCCGGCACGGCTAAAGACTCATTACCGCGGCGATTCATACAAACTACTATGAGTCGACTTTTTTATAGATGAATCAATAGTTTTAAACACGGTGCACTTTCAGATTTAAGCCTTAGCTGAATATTTTACTTCACTTAGAGCTGTTACACACTGCATGGAAGCTGGCTCTTAGGGTCTCTTTAATAATAGTCATCAAAAACAATGTAATCTTTGCATTTAAAATGACATAGCTGAGCAAATGGCATTTAATGACAGTGATCATAAGAATACATAAAATCTCCTTCCTATTCATGCCATGTCATGATTATAAAGGTTTCATGACAGTCTTATGAATCCCCCCCCCCAAGTAAATTATTACAGACCTGGTGTAGAAGCTCTGATGTAAATAGCTGTTCTTCTGTTTCAGATCAGTCTGGACCCCCCCATTAAACAGGGTCAAACACGCTATCACTTTCTCATTCTTCTGTTCTCCAAGGAAGAAAACATCAACCTCACGCTCAACATGAATGAGTGAGTAAAACCTGAACAAGACAGAGAATGAGAGACACTGGTGAAGGATTTCAGAAATCAACTGTTTACATTTTACTGCCAGGACTAAAAGCAGACGACCAAAAATGTATTATGCCTCTTTTTACAAGATGTAAAATAAGTCTCTGATGTCCCTAGAGCATGGGTGTCAAACTCAATTCCTGGAGGGCCGCAGCTTTGCACGGTTTTGCTCCAACCGTAATCAAACACAGCTGATCCAAATAATCAAGTTGTTCAAAAGAGTCTTGAACACATTGAGTATGTTTACATAGACACCAATACTCATTCATTCATTCATTTTCATTTCGGCTTAGTCCCTTTATTAATCTGGGGTCGCCACAGCGGAATGAACCGCCAACTTATCCAGCATATGTTTTACGCAGCGGATGCCCTTCCAGCTGCAACCCATCTCTGGGAAACATCCATACACACCCATTCACAGTCATACACTACGGACAATTTAGCTTACCCAATTCACCTATACCGCATGTCTTTGGACTTGTGGGGGAAACCGGAGCACCCGGAGGAAACCCACGCGAACATGGGGAGAACATGCAAACTCCACACAGAAACGCCAACTGACCCAGCCGAGGCTCGAACCAGCGACCTTCTTGCTGTAAGGCGAACGTGCTATCCACTGCGCCACCGTGAGGCCCGACACCAATACTCTATATTATAATTTTAATACGATTAAGACAAAGCTCTGGTTAAGGGTCTACCATCTAAACAGCGATTTTTGATTAATTTAATCTGATTAAGGTGATAATCGAACTAAACAGAAATCAAATTAAGACATGTGGAGTATGCCGATTTTAGTCGCATTATTGAAGTGCAGCCCAGACATGTAAACACATTAATCAAACTATTACCATCATGTAGGACTTTTCACCGCGTTTTGCAACATGATATTCCATACACACACGGCTGTTTGACACTGAACCTACCGAGTCAGTGAAGGACCAAAGACACCTGCATCGTGAAATGCTTAGTTTTTTTTTAATTTTCATTCGGCGTGCAGTATCAAATTCTATTAAAACAACACTCTTCCACCAGTCCGTGCATCCAATACCTCAATCTGTCACGCGGGGGCATGAATGAAATGTTCCTGAATGAAAATGAAACTGTGAAACTGCAGTTAAAATAAAAAAATTTAAAATGAAATGCCCGAAATTACACGAAACTCTAGAGGAAACGGAAGAGTGTATATGAAGTTTCACAGAGGGCTTTCCCCCTCTGATGACATGTACAAAGGGAGAATGTCAATCAAAGTGTTTCTGCAGACAGCTTCAAGGTGCCACACAACAGTTTTTTCCCTAACCATCCACAATGCTTTCTATAAATGTTTCTAGCAATGCTTTCAATTTCTGTGACGTCGTGACACAACAATTAGATTATGTGCTTTATTCAGTGTTAAATTCTACCTATGTTTGAACACCATTTTACGTAGCAGTAGCAAAGAGTTCATCTCAGATTTTAAAAAAATGAAATAACTAGCTATTAGTTTGAAAATGAAAGTCAGGACTGTGACTGAAATGTGTGTGAACTGTGCAAAAAAGCTAAATCAGTCACTCAGTAGCCTATTAATAATGTTAAAGAGGTTTAAAGTGTATTAATTAGATTAAAACTCTTACCATTTCATTGTGCAGTGGCTGGTGTTTAAATGAATGGCTGGTATTTAAAAGTCTCTATCTTGTTGCGCCACGTCTAGTTAAAACATAGTGTTACTGTAAAAATGACATTTCTGCTGTCATTTTCTGATCCACTATTCTTTCAGTTATTGTCATCCAGCAGTGTCGTTCTCTTATGTTATGTAGGGATGAGGTGGAGAGGCGTTTTGAAGGAAAACTTAATAAAAACATGTCCGGCTCTCTCTATGAGATGGTCAGCAGAGTCATGAAGGCCTTGGTCAACAGGAAGATCACAGTGCCTGGAAATTTCCAAGGGTAAAAAGCATATTTACACTGTAGAAAACAATACAGTAAAACACTGAAAACACGTATTGACATTCGTATTCAACACTGACATTTATGTACTCAATAGTGTTTGCATTTACACTGAACTTCTACATGAACATGAGATTTTTTTTAATGCTGTGTTAAACTTGCCTTACATTGATGAAACTTTACATTGTTACGATTATTAAATGTTGTATGCTGTATGAAATGCTATATAAATTAAGGTGACTTAAAAGACTACAAGTATAGTATATTTAAAAAATGTGATTAATTGCTACATTTTAATTTATGAAAATACCTAATTCCCCTTCATATGGGTACTCCAACGTGCGTCTGTAAACAGACTACAGGAGATCGCTAGACGACCAATCACTCTGAAGAGAAAGAAAAAGGGCTAATGAATGCCAAATGAGTATATTAGTTGAGTATATCAGTGGCGTCCGCAGAGCGAGCATCAGATTCTTTGCTTCAGACCTCAAACTGAGACTGAAGAGCTCCTGATCTGCATCCTGATTTCGAAACGAAACCAGCTTTCCCACCAGTGCGGACGAAGACGCGACATCGGCTGTCGAACTGGGCTCCTGTCCCGTCCCCTGGGCATTTCACTAGTGTTTAACAAAAGAGCAGTTTTCTCTAAAAGAGCAGATCCCCTAAAAGAGCAACACGGCAGAGCAGTGCGTCTTTTTAAAGATGTCGTTCCGGCCGTGCGTTTCTGGATGCTGTGGTTTTCTAGCCCTGGATGACAGGTACGAGTATTGCATCACATGTCTGCGGGTCCAGCATGTGGAGGCGGTGCTCGCGGACAGTTCTTGCCCTCACTGCGAGGGCTTGACTGTTGCGCAGCTGAGGTCACGGCGTACTCTAGCATTAGGGTGCACCACCCCTGTTGCTCCCCGCAAGTCGATTAGTGCACGGGCAGGCATGAGGATTACAATGTGGGCTAATCCGTCGCCTTCGGGCCCGCGGACCCCCCACTCCTCATCAGTGCGCTCTGTCCAAGCTTGGAGTGAAGCCTCCGGTCCATCCTCCGGGTTGGCCGCACTCTCATTAGATGACACCGGGGACCAGATGTCCATCGCTGCATCGGAGGGCGGGTTAACATGCTCTGATGACGATCAGGACCCACTGCCACCCTCCGTGGTTGTCAGCGAGGCTCCGGATTTGGAATTGGACATGTTAGCCATGTTATTCTGGGCTGCTTTGGCCGTAGGACTGGAGATGGCTTGTCCCCCAGCTCCGCGGTCGGACCGCTTAGATGGGTGTTACGTGGGGGCCAAGAAGAAAGGGAAGCCTTCCAAGCCCCTCGTCCCCTTCTTCCTGGAGGTACACAGTGAGCTCACGCAAGCATGAAGGGTACCTTTTTCTGCCCGGACCTCGTGCGTTCCCGCTCTCACCACCCTCAATGGTGGAGCAGCCAGGGGGTATAAGGGATATTCCTCAGGTGGAGCGTGTTATTGCAGTCCCATCTCACACTCAATACACTAAAATTATATGGTATAAACACAGCACTGCAACATACAAAAAAGAGAGATCAACTTAGAATGTCATTTACCTGTTTAATAATTATTTGATCAGCTGAAGTTTATGCTGTTTTTAATACTCTAAGGGCTTATTATGCAGTCTATGTCACCATCTTGTGGATGGACAACGTCAACCGTCTTTGCTTTGCTCAAAGACAGGCTAATGAGCCTATCTCTCAGAAATTATAAATATTTTAAAATAGGCACTATCCTTATAAATAAACTGCATAGTTGCAATCTAAACAACTACATTCTCAACTAAAAAAGCCTCAAAAGTACATTATGTTGTCAAACAGCAGCAATATTTGTCAAACTGTATGTGGGCGGAGTAATACACAAGGGTGAAGAGGCTGGATGAGTGCTGTTATTTGCAGAATATCGCACAGCTATCAGCCAATTAAATTTAAGAACCAGACAGAGCTGTTGGATAAAGCTTAATATAACAGCAGAATGTGTGATACCATTTAATCTTTTTTAAAGTTAATAAAAAAACTTAATTTATTTACATTACAAATGTCTGACCTTAAAGTTCTGAACGTTAGTGTATATTACCATCTATTTATTTCACCACAACACCAAATTCATTGTAATAAAAGTGTCTAATTTCCTCTCTCTCTCTGTTCTCTGTAGTCACTCAGGTGCTCAATGTATAACCTGCTCCTATAAGGCCAGTTCAGGGCTGTTGTATCCCCTGGAAAGAGGTTTCATCTACGTGCACAAGCCCCCGGTGCACCTGCGTTTTGAGGAGATCGCCTGCGTGAACTTTGCCCGAGGGACCACCACCACCCGCTCCTTCGATTTCGAGATCGAGACCAAGCAGGGCAATCAGTACACCTTCAGCAGCATCGAGAGGTACCCAGAAGCCCAACGGTAGTCTTGTCTGGCTGTCGGGAACATCTCTTTGTGGGGAACGAGATCATAGCAGTAATGAAAAGAGCATTGTC
The DNA here is from genome assembly GCA_903798125.1 of Danio choprae. Classification (NCBI taxonomy): domain Eukaryota; kingdom Metazoa; phylum Chordata; class Actinopteri; order Cypriniformes; family Danionidae; genus Danio; species Danio choprae. Next base: position 2,160,645 of record CAIGQW010054073.1, on the reverse strand, counting down.
CATATCCTTTTCAGGGCACTTCCAGCTATTATGTCATTGAGCACTTAACCCCCATCTGCCATTGAAAATCAATGCTTGCTCTTTGTGGTCATTCTCTCTGTTTTTGCCTTAATACTGGAGTAAAAGAGCCCCTCTCTTTTAGTGACCTGACCCCCATCTGCACGTTGAGGGGGCAAAAACTAAGCTGCTTTATGAACATTACTGTATTTTCTGTTGGGTGCACATTATGACTGAATCAATACAGCAAGGCATCAGTTGATCACATCACACTAATGTGCCAGAAACAATGTGTCCGGAACACTTTTAATGCACTTGATGTGTGCAAGACACCATGTCACGTTAAAAGAATTTAAAGTTTTACACAAATTTACACAAAACTTGGAGGTGGGGCAAGTGCTGTGAATTTCTGTTTACATTAGCAAGTTGGCAGACCGCTGTTTTATTTGACAGCAACATGAAATGTTTTGTGTGAATGGGCCTTAAGAAGATAAATCCCCCAAAATATATATAAAAAACATTTGCTCAATCTCATATAGTTCTAAACCTCTATCATTTTGTCCAACTCAGTAAACCACATTAACTTCCATTGTATTAAAAATACCCCCCCAAATTTTGTCTTTTGCATACAATAGAAGAGAGACTATATTTTTTATAAATTATTTTGTATAGTAATTTAGTATGGACACGTCTCACTTATAGTTACTGTAAAGGACTATGAAAACTATAACTATTAAAATGTTAATACTCTAATTTTATAAGATCAAAGAGAAGTAATATCATTTGCATTACATGCATGATGATTTTATTTTCAGCTCACCATCGATGTGTTTTATTTCAGAATCAGAATCAGAATCAGAATGGGTTTTTATTGCCAAGTGTGCTTACACACACAAGGAATTTGTTTTGGCTACAGAAGCTTCCAGTGTACATAAAGTGACAAGTGACAACACGAAATAAATATGAAAAAGACGACACATTAAACAGAGATGCAATCAGACAAAAATCTCTGGATGATGAATTGTATGTACAGACAAGTTATAAGGTGCTGTGTACAACTGCGTAGAAGAAGTATTGCACTGTAAGTTGTTATAAGGTGCTGTGTACGAGTGCGTATGAGAAAGTATTGCACATTTATTGCACAGTAGTAGAATATTTAACTGTTCATGAGGTAGATGGCCTGAGGAAAGAAACTTTTCCTGTGTCTGGCTGTTTTTGTGCTTGGTGCTCTGTAGCGCCGACCAGATGGTAACAGTTCAAACAGGAAGTGCGCTGGGTGTGAGGGGTCCAGAGTGATTTTGTGAGCCCTTTTACTCACTCTGGAAGAGTACAGTTCTTGAAGTGTAGGAAGGGTAGTGCCAGTGATTCGTTCAGCTGTCCGGACTATTCGCTGTAGTCTGCGGAGGTCGGTTTTGGCAGCTGAGCCGAACCAGACGGTGATTGAAGTGCAGAGGATGGATTGGATGACCGCTGAGTAGAACTGTACGAGCAGCTCCTGGGGCAGGTTGAACTTCCTCAGCTGACGGAGGAAGTACAGTCTCTGCTGGGCTTTCTTCACAATAGAGTCTATGTGAATGTCCCACTTCAGATCCTGAGAGATGGTGGTGCCCAGGAACCTGAATGACTCTACTGCAGCCACAGTGCTGTTCATGATGGTGAGTGGGGGGAGTGCAGGGGGGTTTCTCCTAAAGTCTACTATCATCTCCACTGTTTTGAGCGTGTTCAGCTCCAGGTTATTGCATCTGCACCATAAAGCCAGCCGCTCCACCTCCTGTCGGTATGCAGACTCGTCGCCGTTCCGGATGAGGCCGATAACAGTAGTGTCATCCGCAAACTTCAGGAGCTTAATGGAGGGGTCTTTTGCAGTGCAGTCGTTGGTGTATAAAGAGAAGAGTAGTGGGGAGAGGACACATCCCTGGGGGGCGCCGGTGCTGATGGTGCGGCTGTCGGATGTGATTCTGCCCATTCTGACTAGCTGTTGTCTATCTGTCAGAAAGCTGGTGATCCATTGACAGACAGAGCTAGGAACAGAGAGCTGGGTCAGTTTGTACTCGAGCAATGATGGGACAATGGTGTTGAAGGCAGAGCTGAAGTCCACGAACAGAATCCTTGCGTAGTTCCCTGGTTTGTCTAGATGTTGTAGGGTATAATGCAGTCCCATGTTGACTGCATCATCCACAGACCGGTTTGATCTATAGGCAAACTGCAGAGGGTCCAGCAGAGGTCCAGTGATGTCCTTCAGATACGCTAGCACCAGTCTTTCAAATGACTTCATGGCCACAGATGTTAAGGCCACAGGTCTGTAGTCATTGAGTCCTGAGATCTTTGGTTTCTTCGGGATTGGGATGATCGTGGAACGCTTAAAGCAGGCTGGAACAGTGCACTGTTCCAGTGATCTGTTGAAGATCTGTGAGAAAATGGAGGCCAGCTGGTCAGCGCAGGTTCTCAGACAGGCTGGTGAAACACCGTCTGGGCCTGGTGCTTTCCTTCTCTTCTGTTTCCTGAAGATCTGACGCACATTATCCTCACTGATCTGAAGTGCAGGGGGGGAGAGGGTGATGGCTGGAGGTGTTAATGGCTGTGTAGAGAGATGGTCATGGCGGGTGTGAGGTGTCTGGACGGCTGTCTCAAATCTACAATAGAACATATTCAGCTCGTTTGCAAGATCTTTATTGCCGTCAATGCTGGGGGATGGTGTCTTGTAGTTAGTTATGTCCTTCAGGCCTTTCCACACTGTTGCAGGGTCGTTGGCAGAAAACTGGTTTTCCAGCTTTTTGGCATAGCTCTTCTTAGCCACACCAATCTCCTTTGTCAGTGTGTTCCTGGCCTGATTGTACAGGACCCTGTCCCCACTCCTGTAGGCATCCTCTTTGGCCTGACGAAGCTGTCTAAGTTTTGATGTGAACCATGGTTTATCATTGTTAAATGATAAATAAGTCCTGGTAGGGATGCATAACTCCTCACAGAAACTGATGTATGATGTTACAGTCTCTGTGAGCTCGTCCAGGTCAGTGGCAGCAGCTTCAAAAACACTCCAGTCCGTGCATTCAAAACAAGCTTTTAAGTCCTGTTCTGTGTCGTTGGTCCATCTCTTAACAGTCCTTAATACTGGCTTAGCAGTTTTAAGTTTTTGCCTGTAAGTTGGTAGAAGATGAACCAGGCAGTGGTCGGAGAGTCCTAGAGCTGCTCTGGCGACCGAGCGATATGCATCCTTTATTGTTGTGTAACAATGGTCCAAAATATTATTGTCTCTGGTAGGGCATGTAATGTGCTGTTTGAATTTAGGCAGCTCATGTGTGAGTTTAGCCTGATTAAAGTCACCGAGAATGATAAAAACAGAGTCCGGGTGTTGTTGTTCTGTGTCTGTGATCAGGTCAGCCAGCTGTTGCAGTGCAGTACTCACGTGTGCTTGTGGTGGAATATAAACACCGATGAGAATGCACGAGGAAAACTCTCGCGGCGAGTAGAATGGCTTACAGTTAATGAAAAGCACTTCCACATCAGGACAGCACATCTTCTTTAACACAGTTACATCCGTACACCACCTTCTGTTGATGTAAAAGCATATTCCACCGCCGCGTGTTTTGCCTGTTGATGCCGTATCGCGATCCGCTCTGAACAGCTGAAAGTCCGGTATGTGAAGCGCGCTGTCCGGAATGGCTTCGTTCAGCCAGGTTTCCGTGAAACACAAAGCAGCAGAGTTGGTAAAGTCCTTGTTATTGTGTGCGAGCAGAAGTAGTTCGTCCATTTTGTTAGGAAGAGAGCGGACATTCGCCAGATGGATGCTAGGCAGCGGCGTTCTAAAACCGCGTTGTCTGAGCCTGACGAGCGCGCCGGCTCGCTTCCCACGCCTGCGCGTCTTGTAGCGTTTCCACAGTGCCGCTACTCCGCCGACAACAATGTTCCGCAAAACGCCAGAAAAATCAAAAACCGGTTGGT
>CAIGQW010054073.1:2132498-2154673 GCA_903798125.1 Danio choprae | reverse complement strand
TTTCGGGTGGCGCAGTGGGTAGCGCTGTCGCCTTACAGCAAGAAGGTCACTGGTTCGAGCCTCGGATGGGTCAGTTTGTATTTCTGTGTGGAGTTTGCATGTTCTCCCCGTGTTGGCGTGGGTTTCCTCCGGGTGCTCTGGTTTCCCCCACAAGTCCAAAGACATGCACTATAGGTGAATTGGGTAAGCTAAAATTGTCCATAGTGTATGTGTGTGAATGAGTGTGTATGGATGTTTCCCAGATGGGTTGCAGCTGGAAGGGCATCCGCTGCATAAAACATATGCTGGTTAAGTTGGCGGTTCGTTCCGCTGTGGTGACTATACCATGCACTAAGCCGAAAAGGAAATGAATGAATGAATTTTGTTCAGCCATTGAATATGTTCATACAGTTGAAGTCAGAATTATTTGCCCCCCTGTATATTTTTCCCCAATTTCTGTTTAACAGAAAGATTTTTTTTCAACACATTTCTAAACATAATAGTTTTAATAACTAATTTCTAATACCTGATTTCTTTTATCTTTGCCATGATGACAGCACATAATATTTTACTAGATATTTTTCAAGATACTAGTTGTCAGTTTAAAGTGACATTTAAAGGCTTAACTAGATTAGGCAAGTCATTGCATAATGATGGTTTGTTCTGTAGACAATCCAAAAAAATATTGCTTAAGGAGGCTAATAATACTGACCTTAAAATGTTTTTCATAAAATTTAAAACTGCTTTTATTGTAACCAAAATAAAACAAATAAGACTTTCTCTAGAAGAAAAAAATATTATAGGAAATACTGTGAAAAATTCCTTGCTCTGTTAAACATCATTTGGGAAATATTTGAAAAGCCTAATAATTTTGACTTCAACTGTATATGTTCATATATATAAGCTTTCATTTAATATGTGTTATGATATGACCATATATTTTATATATGCAAAATTCAAATATGAAATTGTACAGTACATATATGAGTACACCCCATTTTCAAAATGAGTATTTTGATCCATTTTTCAGTGAATATAGGCAATACATTTTAATGTATTTGAACAAAACAGATTTATTAAACAGATTTATTTATTCTAATAATATTTTAGTCACCGAACATTTACAGAAGATAATACATTTAAATGCAAGTGAAATAATGCACACAAATTACAAACTACAAAATTTTGATTAATGTTAATTTAATTTTTTTTCCTCTTTTTAAAATTTTATTTATTATTTTTCTCTAACATATGTTGGGCGTACTTATTTTTGGATCGTTATTGTAAGTTATTCTGTTAGATTAGTTCCAGATTTGGCTTCAGTACTGACTCTTATCTAATGTATATGCACAAATATAATATAGTACAGCATCTTATATAAAATATTCATTTAAAAGAGAGATTTGTGAGAGGGTGTACTCATGTACGCTGAGCACTGTATGTCATATATGTAATTTTCATATAGATTTCTACATGGGAGACTTTCATTAGCATTACAAAAGTGTTTCCCCTGAAATCTGTGGTCACTTTAGGAGAAAAGCTTTTGTGTGCTAGACAGTTCTGTGTGCGATGAACACAGTGTAGCTCAGGGGAGTGCTTTTGAATGAGTTAACACTGATTGCTTATATGAACATTTGCGTGTGTGTGTGTGTGTGTGTGCGTGTGTGTGTGTGAGACAGAGAGAGAAAAAGGCCAGTGAGGAAGAAGGAAATCTTGAAATATTTGCTTGGAGAGGGCTTTCCTGTGTCTGCACTGTTACAGATACTAACTTTGTAATGACGTGATGTTGATATTGCATTAATATGACTTTGATTTGTGCTCTTGTTAGGGTATGAAAGGTAATGATAACATGTACAGCGACTCTGACGAAGACCAGCACGATGCATATCTGGAGCGTATGAAAGAAGAGGGCAAGATCCGCGAAGAAGGCAATGACAGCGACGACTCCGAGGGCGAGAGCGGTGAGTGACAGCTCTGTGAGCCAATCAGATGGCAAGCTGATGTTTTTTTTGCATATGACTAGGGTAACAGTTTTTCTTTTAGACTAACAGTATTCTTTTACAGAAATGGAATAATCACAATGCAATAAATGCTTTTCTTACTTTGCTTTGTCTCGTTTCTAGTCCAAAGTCTTACATCAAGTAAACAAATTGTTTTGTTTTCAACTCAAGTCAAAATTAAGAGTTTTTCCTTAAAACAAGCAAAATGATTTGTCAGTGGGGTGAGTAAAATAATCTTGTTTTCGCTTTGAAATGTAGATATTTGGACTAGAAACAACGTCTTTTTTGCATAAATCGTATATATTTTGTATAAATACAGTAATTAAATACAACTCTGTGGCTCCTGTTCAGCTATAATTCAGACTCAACATTGCATATCTTGCGATGTGACTATTGCGACTGCGCACATTGTGATATCGATGCTGAAATGATATATTGTGCAGCCCTAGACTAGGCGTTGTCTATTAACTAGATTGATACAATAAAACTGTCAACCTGGTAAAAATGTATCAACTTCTGTTAAAAAAAATCTTTTTCTAGAATCAAATGAACTTAAGTTAAAAGAAAAACAGTGATGGCTGAAAGCATCTTTGAGAAAAAAATTTGAAGTAATTAGATTGATATAAGAATTTGGCTTGATTTTTCAGGGCATGTGCCGTACATTTGGTTGAAAAACATTGATAGTGTTTAAGTTTAATAATATGCCAAATAACCTCATTTGGAACAGTTTCTAATTTCATAATCTAAAGCTCTTTACTTTAATTTGTAAATTTATACTTTAATTTGTAAATTTGTACTGTTGCATTTATTAGTCTGAATATTGTTACCTTACTAGTCATCAATATGCTTAAAGATCACTTACTTATGTCAGCTAGGTTAGTATTGGTTTTGTACCAAAACTAGTCAATGGAATCCATATTTTGGTGTCTTAAACTATATTGCAAATACAGTACATTGTTAAAGTGAAATAATCTGGTTTAAAGGGTTTCATTCATTTTCATTTTCGGCTTAGTCCCTTTATTAATCTGGGGTCGCCACAGCGGAATGAACCGCCAACTTATCCAGCATATGTTTTACGCAGCGGATGCCCTTCCAGCTGCAACCCATCTCTGGGAAACATCCATACACACCCATTCACACTCATACACTACGGACAATTTTAGCTTACCCAATTCACCTATACCGCATGTCTTTGGACTTGTGGGGGAAACCGGAGCACCCGGAGGAAACCCACGCCAACACAGGGAGAACATGCAAACTCCACACAGAAACGCCAACTGGCGAGGCTCGAACCAGCGACCAGCGACCTTCTTGCTGTGAGGCGAACGTGCTACCCACTGCGCCACTGTGAGGCCCGGTTTAAAGGGTTTGTTCACCCCGAAATATGGAAGAAAAGCATAAATTAAAGTAATTCTGTGTCCTCAGAGGAAATAGCTTGATTCACTTTTTATATATTTTTATTTATTTATTTCTTCCATCTTTTTTAAAATGTTTTTGTAACCGTGAAAGTTTTGGGTGAACATGCTTTTAATGGATTAAGAGGAATCTGTCTTGATTAAAACGTCTTCATTTTTGTCCTGAAGATTAACAAAATTCTTAAGTAAATAATAATAAAGTTTAATTTTGGGGGGAACTAACCCTTTAAGGTGTCAAAAATGATAACTGACTGATCAAAATGTGTCATTACAATTAGAATTGACTTTTCTGTTTTCAGATGAATCGTTTAATCCTGGAGAAGAAGATGATGACATAGCAGAAGAGTAAGAGGCTTTCATTTGATACATTTACCACTATTATATTTACTGTTGATGCTTATGAAGACAAAAATAATATTTAATACCACAGTTAGTATGAAATTGATACTTAAAATCTAATAAACACCAGTAAATCCACAATTAATCCTCAAATATGGTCTAAGTCAGTAATGTGTCTAGCCTTGTGTTTAACTTAGAGATTTAGTTCTGCTGCGCTCACAGCTTTCCCGTCATATCTCTACTGTCCTAACTGCAAAGCATGAATAACAATTTCATTTGTTTATCAATCTAATTTGTGTGTGTCAGGTATGACAGTAAGGCCTCTGCCAGTGAAAGCAGTGGTGAAGAAGGAGACAGTGATGAAGACCGCAAGAAGAAATCAGCCAAGAAAGCAAAATTTGTCAAAGAAAGAAAACCACGCAAGAAAGAGGTAAGGAATGGGAAAAGATGAAATGTACAGTACGATTTTCTTACTGGGTACAGTTTGGTTTGGTAGGGCTCATTTTTAGGGGCTTTTCACTGCATTTAACACCTAGTACTTTTTTTAATACCACTTCAGGTGAGATTCTGAGAGAGCCGTTCCCTTACCAAAACGTGACATTATAGACCACTTCAATGTGGCGATGTCATTGCCCCATGAACATTTTCTGCTTGCTGTCAAACTATTTCATAACTGTAAAAAGAGGCAATTCAATCATATCTTAACATTAAAACAGCTGTCATAAAATTATTTGTCCCATATTTGTCCCAAACTCATTATATTTAAATAGTTAGCATTAGAACACCATTCCATCAGCAGCATCCATTGCCTCTGTGTTGTGTGTTGATTAGTGTCGCATGTTCATTACTGTTGCATTTACGACCAAATTTACGAAAATCCTCATGTGCAACAAATATTACAAACGTAAACATTAGCTGATCGACATACAGTGTAAGTCTCAGCCGTAAGCCATTCTCGTGATGTCTTCAATCTGGCAACCTGGCTCTGCCTCGTATCAAAGGAGGAGAGGCTGGGTGAAAAAACCCCTCTTCAATATTTTGAATTTGTATTTGCAATACCTAGTTCAACCACTAGGTGTTAACCATATCATATCGCACAGTAAAAAAGGCTGATTTTGTCTTTTTTCTGTGTAGAAAAAGGCCAAAGACAGCGGCGCCCCCAAGAGGCCAATGAGTGCCTACATGCTCTGGCTCAACTCAAGCAGAGACCACATTAAATCAGAGAATCCAGGCATCTCTATCACAGAAATCTCCAAAAAGGCCGGAGAAATGTGGAAACAACTTAGCAAAGACAAGAAAGAGGTGACACACACACTTTGCCACATTCACTGGTGAACGTTAAACTCAAACTGATAACTGTGTCTTAATCCTTTCATCAGGAGTGGGATGGAAAAGCAGAGGAGGCAAAGAAAGAGTACGATCGAGCGATGAGAGAGTATAAGGAGAGTGGTGGAGGCTCATTGGGCAGCTCCAAAAAGTATTAGACTTTAATGAAGAGTTCATCCAAATATGCATCCTTATGTTGTTCCGAAGTACAATCTCAGCCTCTGTTTCTCACTCTTTCACCACATTCATTCCTGAAGGGAGAAGAAAAAGAAAAGAGGGAGGAATGAAGAAAAGAGGAAAAGGAAATCGAGTGCTGGGAGAGAGAAAGAGAAGGAACGATCCACAGGCAACGACAGCTTTAAGAGTCGAGAGTTCATATCCAGCGAAGAGAGCTCATCAGAGTCTGACAGAGGAAAGAGACGCAAGCGCAAGGTAACACGGTTACAAATACATAAACCTCATAACTCATAATGCCATTTTTCTTAAAAGGGAATGAAACTTTGCAAATGCTTTAAAGGAGACCTATTATGCCCCTGTTTACAAGATGTAAAATACTGATCTCCCTACAGTGTGTATGTAACGTTTCAGCTCAAAATACCACACAAATAACTCTATGAAATATCCCCTTTTAATCTTTGATCCAAATTATGCCGTTTTGGTGACTGTCTCTTAAAAGAGCCCCTATTTTGTATTATAAAAGGTTATATTTTGGTTTTGGGGGTCTCCAACAACAGTCTGATATGCATGCAAGGTCAAACAAAACTTTCATCGTCTTATAATATGCATTTATTTTTACCTAATTATCCCAACAACTCCCATATGATTTGTTCAGCGATTCATTTGTTGTTGGTCGACTGGGTTCAGCACGAGACAGAGAGAAACGTCCACCACGGCTATAAAGTAGCACAGAATATGTGAGAGCTCATTGCAGGAATGCAATAAAGCAAGGCAGTTAAACACCAGCATATTACTCTACTCTTAAACCTAACCCCAAGTAATAGCAACGACACACATTCAGTATCAATTCACACAGTGGCAAAAGTTGAACTATTTTGAAAATTGACCACACCGCGTGTGTGAGGAACAGCTGATAGTGGGCATAGCAATGACAAACGGCAGATATCGCACGTTCAGAAACACATTTAAATCAGTAGTTTTGGAAGCAACATGTCAACAGCCCCATAAAGATTTAATCTGAGAGATACATTACAAGCACTGATCTATAATAGATAAGCGATTACAAGCCGCATGGAGCGATTACAAGTTACAACTTACATGTTATGATTCGTAGGAAGAAGAAACTGGTCCATATGAACTGTAACAGTTACTGACAAAGTCCCTGTCAAAGTCCCATACATATTAGTATCTGCTGCTCCTTCCTTTAATAGCAAACGACCGGTGAATCCCGCGCCACAGCGTAGATTATTGTATCAAAAATCAGAAAAATGACAGGAACAAACACAGCACTAGATTGGCTATACTGTGGTATTGTTGTGAAAATTAACTTTAAACCTTTATTACCCACATTTGAATCTCCATGTACCTGGAGGACCACCAGCACTGCTTGGATGTCTCCTTTTTCTGTCACACCCATTATTACATGCATAAAAAAAAATTTATTACATCAAAACATGCAATACACATGGCTGACTAGTATTGGTAGCCTAGTAACCAACAATAAACAAAGCAAGCAATAGTGTAATGTTTGCTATGTCAAATGCATTCTATTGCATTTCCAAGTATTTTTCATAGTCATTTGACTATGTATTTTTTCATTTTTCAATGAAAGTATTTTTCATTTTTTAAGTCCAAAACCACCTCAAGCAAACGTAAAAACTTGTTTGCAATTAAGGGATTTTTATTTGACATTTGCTGAACCCCAGCTAATGAGGGGTTTTAGGGAGTCTTTCAAGATTTACTGCAATAATTGAAAATATATAGCAAAATAGAGTAATATACAGTAATATAATGTTTAAGAATTAAGTCTGTGGACAGAGAATAAATGGCCTTTGTGGCTATTAAACCTCACAGGTGTTTACACTATGAAAGTAGTCTGGTCAAAACTGAACAAGCTCAGATTAAATGTTTCAGTTCCCGTCTACATCTGTTTTTAACCAGTGTCCTCATGTGAACGGGCTGAAAAAACGCACCTTAATATTCCAGGTGCAAAAAGAGACTATGATAATATGATAGTATAGATTTGATTTTCCTAGAAAGTGGCCTAAAGTGGACAAGCTCAGAATCTTTCAGTTCCCCTTTACATCTGTATTTAGCACTGTGTCCACATGTGATCAGAAAGACAAAAAAGCACCTTAATACCAGGTGCAAACCAGGCCTTTGGGTTTCCATTTTAAAATACAGTATATTATGCAGGTGTATATGTACAGTATTAATTGCCGTATCAATTACAGTCATTCCTGCTGCTCTTTATACAGGGGTCTGATAATGAAGAAGAAGAGGAAGCGGTCAGCACTCCACCCAGCTCTGAGTCTGGCTCAGAATGAAAGACACCGAAATGGGACAGTGGAACACAACCTTAATCCTCTACTTTTTCACTACATTGTATTGCACATGACCTGATGAAATTCTTATATTAATCTACATAACGCATCATGACATACTAAGATTCTGTATTAGCTATCAAGACGTTTAAATGCATTTGTGTTTATACCTTTGGTAGTGGTAGTGTTCACCTTAAAGGGACAGTTCACCCAAAAATGTTAATTGTGTCATTATTTGCTAATCTAATGTTGTGTCAAAGAAGTTAAGGAAGACTGGAGCTGTCATGATTCGAGATGAAATATTTTACAGTACATCAAGGCTTAGAAGAACACAAGGGTAAACTGTTCCTTTTGTGTATTCATTTTACTTTTGCTTTTAGTTTTGTCCTTGTTCTGACGACTGTTTACCTGTTTGTACAGAGATATTTTACAGTACTGCTTTTTAGAGAGGTTAGAAACTGTACCATTGACATTTATTGAGCTTGCTCTACACGTATTTGCATTTGAATGGCAGATTATGAAACAAATTGTAAAACCATTTATTATACATTTGTTTTCATCTTTAACCATTTTCGATTATGATCAGTGCTCAACATGTATTTTATAGGCTATTTTGAAATGTGCACATATTACTAATTATACACATTTGTTGTCGCATTAAAAGATGCGTTTAAAAAAACACTTTATTGTCTATTACCTTTTCTAGAAATGTATAATTAGATTCATTTATTAGGCATAATTGAATAGCCCCATGAAACAGCAACCCATGCAACAATTTGCAACGCGTTCTCCTATACATGCTCATCAATACTCGTCTGGAATGCAAGAGGAAATGCAGTGTGGTTTTTAAGATAATGTGGTCGTAGCAGCAGTAAAAGGGGTTAAGAGTGGTAAAAACACAGCTGATGGTCTGTGTTTGATAATGGAGGTATAAAGTTTTGGTAACATTCTTTCACTTGCAGCAGTGAATCTTCAGAATTAATATGCTAATATCATCCAAACATGATCATGTTCGCATGCATGCATTGTGATGTTATGTCAATACTGATTAATCATAAGTAGGCTCAAAATCATTCCGCATAATTGGATTTTACAAAATTCTGTGCAGAAATAGCAAAAGAATATCTGCAGATTTAATCATGTCAATTCATTAGGCAACTATAGAGGTGCTTTTTCAAGTCAGCTTTACTTGACACCGTTTAATCACTTATTCTCACAACATTTCTTGTCAAGAATCATAGCTATAGGCCTGGAGTCTGTATAAACTTGTTTTTTCACAATGATTACATCACAAGAAAGTCATTTACTGTATAATTAAGAATAAAGATTAATAACGTAAGAGTTTTAATTTGATTAAAGTTGTGTTTATGCAGATTGGTTGATTACGTATTCAGAGTCAGCAGCAAGTCAAGCTGTTTAGATGCTTTTTACATGTCATTCACACAGGAAATTGTGAGGTTTTCACTTCATAAAACTAAAAAAAACAATAATAAGAAGTGATTATAAACTAGCACCACTAGCAAAACTAACGTATGTGTAGCTCACGAACGACGGACTCTACGGGTAAAGACATTTTACAAATCCATCTAAAACAGTATATTCATTCATTCATTCATTTTTATTTCGGCTTAGTCCCTTTATTAATCTGGGGTCGCCACAGCGGAATGAACCGCCAACTTATCCAGCATATGTTTTACGCAGCGGATGCCCTTCCAGCTGCAACCCATCTCTGGGAAACATCCATACACACCCATTCACACTCATACACTACGGACAATTTTTTAGTCTACCCAATTCACCTGTACCGCATGTCTTTGGACTTGTGGGGGAAACCGGAGCACCCGGAGGAAACCCACGCCAACACAGGGAGAACATGCAAACTCCACACATAAAACAGTATATAGTTTAACCAAATTAACTTATAGTGCATTCGATATTTGTGTTCCTTGGGAATCAAACAATCTTGCCACTGCTATAACCAGAAGTCTACACAAATTTACACAGATTTATCCATTTTGTTATTCAGAAAACATGCATAGTTTATTAATGGCTACACTTTGTTCATATGAAAGTATTTTTTCCTATAAACTTGATGCATTTGACAGTATACACTCACTTATGTTGTGTATTATAATACACTGGGAGCAGCAATTATTGCTGATTCCCAATAAGAGGTTTTTGTAACAGTGTTTTGAATTGATCTTGTTAGTGCTCTGTGGGCAGGGAAGTACTCTTGTGTATTTGTATGCATTGTATGTCATCTGAGGTCAAAGTTGTATCCTGACAGTCGAAGTGAATGTGTTCTTGACTACACAATATTTAATTTTGACAAGACGGTTTGAGGTTTATACAATGATACAGTTCTGAGTTTGTGTTTATAAATGTGAGGAAATCAATTGAGTTAATCATGAAACCATCATGCTGACCATGTCAATCACTTGACCAATGTAAATGTGCCCATTTTATGGTGCCTACTTCAAGCAGGTTTTCGAGCTAAAATCATCACAGACTGGTGCTTTCGTGGACATGTGAATGAGTTCACTATCAAATGTCCTCCACAATCACCAGATCTCAGTCCATCTGAGCACATTTGAGATGTTCTGGAACAGTGAGATGATACATGGATTCTTGCATCTTGTTGAATCTTTGCCACAAAGAATTACATGGTTCTGAATGCAAAAAGCACTAGCAAGATATACAGGGGTTGGATAATGAAACTGAAACGCCTGGTTTTAGACCACCATAATTCATTAGTATTGTATAGGGCCTCCTTTTGCATCCAAAACAGCATCAATTTGTCTTGGTAATGACAAATACAAGTCCTGCACAGTGGCCAGAGTGATTTTATGCCATCCTTCTTGCAGAATAGTGGACAGGTCACTATGTAATGTAATGCTGGTGGATAAAAACGTTTCCTGACTCGCTCCTCCAAAACACCTTGAAGTGGCTTAATAATATTTAGAACAGGTGACTGTGCAGGCCATGGGAGATCTTGAACTTCACTTTCATGTATTATACCTGATACACGGCATCACCTTCAGGATACAATGTTTGAACCATTGGGTGCTCATGGTTCTCCAGAATGGTTCGGTAGTCCTTGGCAGTGACACCATCTAGCACAAGCATTGGGCATAGGAAATGCCATGATATTGCAGCCCAAACCATCACTGATCCACTCCCATGCTTTACTCTGGGCTTGAAACAGTCTGGGTGGTGCGCTTCTTTGGGGCTTCTTCACATCGTAACTCTCCAGGATGTGGGAAAGACAGTGAAGGTGGACTCACCAGAGAACAATACAAGTTTCACATTGTCCACAACCCAAGATTTTTGCTGCTGGCAACATTAAAACAGAGGTTTGGCATTGGCATGAGTGACCAAAGGTTTGGCTATAGCAACCCGGCCATGTATATTGACCTTGTGGAGCTCCCGACGAATAGTTGGGGTGCACATTTAATTCTGCAGTGAGTTGGGCAGCTGTGTTTTTTTTTATACAATCTGGGTTAGCACCCAGACATATTTTTCAGACAGCTTCCTCTTGTGTCCACAGTTACTTCTGTTGGATGTGGTTCGTCCTTCTTGGTGGTATGCTAACATTACCCTGGATATCGTGGCTCTTGATACATCACAAAAACTTGTTGTCTTGGCCACTTTTGTCCTCTTTTGAACTCTGATATGTAACCCATAATGTTGTGTACATTGCAATATTTCAAGCAAAACTCTGCTATTACTCTGCTAATTCAACCTTCACACACTGCTCTTACTGGTGAAGTGTGCATTCAATGAAGATTGGCCACCAGGCTGGTCAAATTTAGCCATGAAACCTCCAACACTAAATATGCCAGTGTTTCAGTTTCATTGTCCAACATTTGTACCTATACTATGCCAGAGTGGTTGGCAGTTCATTCTGCTGTGGTGACTCCTGATAAATCAGGAACGAAGCTGAAGGAAAGTGAGTGAGTTTGTGTGTGAGTTTCCCGCCTCTTTTCCACTGCCACAATATCCTTTTTTTGCGTCACTCCCCCTATTTGTATCTGTTCTGTTTCTGTGAATTTTGTCTCCCTCTCAATCATGGCGCTTAAAACCACTTTGCTCATTATTGCATTTGGTGCATTGATGACTTTGTTCACCAATCTGAGTCCCGTCCATTTCCTCACTCTCTCTTTCCCTCTCGTCTCTTTTCACTCTGTGCCCTCCCTTTATCTCAAGATCCTGTTTCAAGACAATCGAATCATGGTGAGACATCTAACACTCAACATTATCCTTGACTGATAGACATCTTCATATACTCCAGCAGTGCTTGAGCTGCCGTCTCTGTCATGCGTTGTGTGTGTGTTTTTTGCGGGGAAGCGAGTCCCAGATGTATTGTACTTGTATTGAGAGAGAGAGAAAGATAACCACAGGATAATGGTTCCACTTTCGGCCATGTCAAGAAGTGCTGCCTCTCAATTGTGGTTGAAGTCTGTGTGTATTAGTGCTGCTTGTGCAATGCATCCTAAATGACCTTATTGCTTTCCCATTTGCATAATTGAGACTGCAGTTAATGATAGTCTGGCACTTTCATCCAGCTCTTTGTAAAAGAAAAGCTTGATGTTTCAGTGTTATGAGAAGTGATATGTAATTCTAGCCAAATATTAAATATATATACATTTCACCTTGATAATATTTTTCAACATCCTCTATCAAAGTTGACATATGTACTTAGTACATTAGTATACTAATAGTTCAGGTTTGGTTTTGATAGAATTTATCTTTTGGATTCAGCAAGGACGCATTTATTTGATCAAAAGTGCCAGTAAATGCTTGCATTGTTTCTAATAGATGTTATTTCAAACTTTCTATTATCAAAAACATTTTGATTCGCAACAATTTTAAACCTTGATGATAATGAGAAATATTTCTTGAGCAGCAAATCAGAAGAGTTTCTTAAGGATCATGTTACACTTCAGCCATCACAAGGATATATTATCATTTATTCTGTTTAAAACAGTTCTTTCAAACATTAATCATTGTAAATGATTGATATTTAATTATTTGTTATTATTTTTTAGCAGATGAATCCAGCCTTGGTTAGCATAAATTCTTTGAAACATCTTTTTAAAAATCTGACCCTGAACTTTTGAAAAATAAAAGAGAAAATGACAATATTGCTAATAATAATAAACTTTTTTTATGAATACAGCTTATTTTTATTTTAAATCATTACAACCAATAACAAAGTATTGTTAAAGATAATATCCAGCCACCATCAGTTAAAAATGTACTTAATTAATAAAAAATGTTCCCCAAAAAGTGGGTTTGTCAACATTAGGCTTAAATTTGTATTGAAACAACAAATAATTTTAGAGTGTATTATTAATATTTTAGCACATACAGCATTAGGGATCCTTATTTTATATCCTGTGCCCTTAAAGCATGAAAAATCCATCACCAGAAGATGAATGTTTAGATAACTGATATTGCAAATGGCTATATACGGTCCATGACCTCATGGGAAACGACTGCATGAGTGTAATCTAGTTAAACTGTTTAATGCCACACTAATGGAGCTTCCATTAAACTGTGATTTTTTACATTGTGCTGCATGTCATTAAGATCATGAAATTTGTGTCAGTCAACAAGCTTCACCTTCTCCAGACTTCTTACACACTTAGCATTTACCTGCACTGCTAACACATGACCTCCATCTGATTCTGATGTGTAGTTAGTGATATGCTTATAAAGAGAGGTAACTTATGGGACTAAAACTGAACTTTTTGTCAGTAATTAGATATTTTTGGCACTTTTATAAGTTGCTTGGTTATAAAAGTGTAAAATGTAAATTTTGCATGTGAGGAAAGGATAGAATAACTGAAAGAGGAAGAAGAAGGAGGATAGAGAGGGAGGGACTAGAAGAAAGACAGAGAGAGAGAGAGAGAGAGAGAGAGAGAGAGAGAGAGAGAGAGTCTTTTATGAAACATCAGGTCTTAAGATGTGGTGGACATTTTAATAGGCAAACAAACACGGAGGATTATTGAAGAGATTTTGGACTTCTATCTACAAAAAACAGGATAAAGCAACTGGACGGATTCACCATCAGCATTGATAATATATTCTCAATTGCAAAATCACACAATTATATTGATACGCCTGGAGTGTAATTTTTGTGAATGCAGCAGTGCTCTGGAAAAATGTGGACCTGTATAACAGACTTTTTTACATATGAGACCACCAAGTCTGTGGTGGTGAAAAGCTGGACCATCGGCATCATCAACCGAGTCGTGCAACTCCTCATCATCACATACTTCATTGGGTGAGACCTTTTTAGTTTTTTTACATTGGAATTTTACAGATTTAAAATGCACTTTTAAAATAAAATGTTTGTTTTGGCATCAGTGCTTCCATTAAAAACTTTTAATAACCATAGGACCTTTATATTTCACATATATTTAAATTTTTTGATTATTAAAATATGTAAAAACCTAAAAAATAATGGTTCTTTTAAAAAATGGTTTTTTTAAGGAAACCCAAACTCAATATTAGAACCTTTATTTTTAAGTCCCTAACAAATTCAAAACAAACCCATTTATATATATATATAGGCCTAACATACATTGTGTTGAAATTCACTGTTGGACAATACTGTGCATCTTTCTGTGATGGCAAAATTAATGGAAAGTGTTTTAAAAAAGTTCAATAGGAGTAAAAATCATTTTGTTTTTAGTAGAAAAATGTGATGAAAAGTCTTTATGTGTAGCCTATTTGCATATAAAAACTAGCATTTTGTAAAAATTATGAGCAATTTAGATTAAAGAAAGTGAAAAGGAAGGCCTTTAATCGCTTTGTATTTCTGTTTTATTGTATTTTTTGTCCTTCTGTCTCTTTCTCTCTCTATTTCCACCCTTTACCCCTCCTCCCTCAGCTGGGTGTTTTTGTATGAGAAAGCCTATCAAGTGAGAGACACGGCCATCGAGTCTTCAGTTATGACTAAAGTCAAAGGCTTTGGAGAGTACAACAACCGCATCATGGATGTGGCCGATTATGTCACACCTACTCAAGTAAATATCTACAGTTTTTAGCAGAATTCAAACAAGTTTTCAAACAATTTCTTAAAGTGCGTAGGCCTATATATGTGTACGCAACATTGCTGTAGTTTGAGTGTGCTATATTTTGAGGCAAAACTGTCGCCAAAGACAAATAAATCTAATAAAATCTTCCCTTGGGGATTATTTTTTACATATGGTTATTATTCTGTCACACGTACTCAAGTAAATATACAGTATTTAGCAGAATACATGTTTCCAAACCATTTCTGAATGTGTGTACTAGGCCTATATGTTATATACGCAACATGCTATAGTTAGAGTGTGCTATATTTTAAGGTAAAATTGTCACCAAAAGTTAGTTAAATCTAATAAAATCTCCCTTTGGGGATTATTTATTTGCAAATCCACTAATAAATGTAATAAATAATTTGTAATAATGGTAATTTTGTTGGTTTCTGCGTAATAAACAAATGTATGTGTTAAATGTATGTATCCGCCAGGGGGCGTCGGTGTTCTGCGTCATCACTAAACTCATCACGACAGAGAACCAAGTTCAAGGAAACTGTCCAGAGGCAAGTGAGAATAACGCGTTACATCATGTAATCTGGATTACATAATCAGATTCCTTAAAAAGTATACCTGTAATTAAAAGCATATGATCCTGTTACAGTCTGCTTTTTATGAATTGCATAGCTACTTAAAAGCTGGGCTGGATTTTGGTATTTTTGGGGACCTACGCTAAGCAATTCTAACAACAGTACGCACCCTTTGTATCCTTATTTTATCTTTATTTTACTGTCTTTTTCTTATATCACTCAATATTCTATTCTACATTTGTATCTTAATGCAATCTCTACATTTTAAATGATTTTTTTCTTAAAATTAATTCACATCTAAAAATAATAAATAAACAATGTTGATTTTAAAACTAAATCCTCATCTGATTTGACTGCTGGACTGCTCCATGATTGGGAGTGGGGGACAGATTTGCACAGATGTAATAATTACATTAAAATGTTATTTTTTATTTAGACCCTCACCATGTAAAATAGGATAGAACATTTCGTTATATAGCCTACAATTTATAGAAACGTCTAGGTATTTATTAGGGGTCCCAGATTTCCTGGGGCTCTAAGTGGCCGCTTACCTAGTTTATTAGCTAAATCCGCCCGTTTACAAGTTATTCACATCAATGTGAGATTATTATAACTAAATTATTATTTTCCTTTCTCTTTTAGAGTTTGCTTTCTAATCAATTTTATTGTCTGTCGTGTGTCTGTTATTTAATAGCTTTGCAATAGTTTGCAATTCATGGACAACGTTTGACGTTGATAAGATTAACAACATGACTTTTACTGACATTTTAGTAGTATTATTTCTTGTTATTGTATGGATTTATTTCTATTCTCTTTTTAGAGAATATATTGATGCAAACTGCTACAGTCAAACTTTTAGTTAAACTGCAAAAAGTTGGAGAAACTGCAATTCGAAAGAAAAAATAAAATCAAATAAAAATATCCATGAATCAAAATTCATACAAAATTCAATTCATACTTCATACATCACATCTCTGTATAATAGTATTTAAATCTGTTTTAAAATTCAAGGCAAGTAATTAATTCATTCATTTTCTTTTCGGCTTAGTCCCTTTATTAATCTGGGGTCGCCACAGCGGAATGAACCGCCAACTTATCCAGCATTTGTTTTACGCAGCGGATGCCCTTCCAGCTGCAACCCATCACTGGGAAACCTCCATACACACCCATTCACACTCATACACTACGAACAATTTAGCTTACCCAATTCACCTATACGCATGTCTTTGGACTTGTGGGGGAAACTGGAGCACCCAGAGGAAACCCACGCAAACACAGGGAGAACATGCAAACTCCACACAGAAACACCAACTGACCCAGCCGGGGCTCGAACCAGCAACCTTCTTGCTGTGAGGCAATTGTGCTACTGTGCAAGTAATCAGAATACTTAAAATATGTAATCGAGTTTGTATTGCAGACTAGTTTTTTCGTCGTGTAATTTGTAATGGGTAACCTTACCGCTAGTGAAGACATACTGAACTGAAATTTGTCGCTATTAAAAGAAACAGTTCACCTTAAAAATTTATAAAAGTTTATTTTTTCTGTTGAACACAAAGTTCGACATACCAGGACAAAACAGCCATTGACTTCCATTTAGTTTCTGCTATGGATGTCAATGGCTGCTTTTTACCAGCATTCTTCACAATATCTTGTTTTACAGAAGAAAGAGTTTAGAATTTTGTTAGTCTAAGTAAATGGTAAGGAAATGTTAAGTTTTGGCAGAACTATCCCCTTTAATATACACAAATATCATTGATTCTTGACTCTGAAGGCAACTTTCCATACCTGATTTGGCGTAAAACGCAATGCAGCATTAAAAGCAGACTAAATGTATCCAGCTCTAACCCACCTCAGCCTATCACAATATTAAGCTGTGTAAATGCATGCATGCCACCTCTAACCAGCAGCATCTGTGTAAAGAAACCTATGTGCCACCGCAGTGTTAAATTGACACGTTTGTGTGTTCATGTTTGTGTTTCTTTATAGAGTGAGATTAAATTCAAATGTGAGACTGACAGTAATTGTAAGAAGCTGATGACAAAACCATCTAGTAATGGTAAGTTTGAGTGTATAATTGTGGATCATATTAGGACATAACTTAAATTTTTTTAAAGTAAGGTCTATACTGTACATGTTCTGTTTCTGTTTTAAGGGTTGCTGACAGGACGGTGTGTGCACTTCAATACTACCCACAAAACTTGTGAGATCAAAGGATGGTGCCCTGCAGAGATTGACGAGATCCAGCCGTAAGTCTGCATGTTAATGAACAAATGAAAAGCTGTGTGAATGCTTGTCTAAAAGGATCGTTTCTTTTTCCTTGCTTAGAAACCCCATGATGGAGGTGGAGAACTTCACCATATTCATCAAGAACAGCATTCGCTTCCCACGTTTTAACTTCACTAAGTAATGCCAAATTATCATTCTTAAATCCTTTACCTAAAAGTTTTTTTTTATTATTTCAGATTAATATTTGCATGTCATTGATGCGTTTATTTCTCTTTCCTGTTCAGGGGAAACTTTTTGGCCAACATCAACAGTTCATACATAAAGCGATGTAACTTTGACTTTGAGAGTAACATGTATTGCCCGATATTCAAAGTGGGGGATGTGATCCGATTTGCACAGCAAAACTTTACCACGCTTGCTACAAAAGTGAGTTTTTTTATTTTTCTCCATTGCTTTCCTCCTTTGATTGTCTATATCTTCACGTATTTATGAATGGTGCATGCTGAATGCATAGTGAACGGTATTGCCCTTTGTCTGAGTGTGAAATTGCTTTTATGTATCAATTTTTTAAATAAGGTAATATTCATAAACATACATTTGAAATGTAATTTGCCCAGTTAGTGTATTTTTTTTCTACCAATGAGAATAATTTTTAAAAAGCCAAAGAAATTGCTGTTCTACAAAATAAAACCTGTTGGTAAAACCTTCTATGAAACCTATACTGTATTCGCTTCCTAAGTATATATATATATGTATACGTGTGTGTGTGTGTGTGTGTGTGTGTGTGTGTGTGTGTGTGTGTGTGTGTGTGTGTGTATGCGTGTGCAATTCTTGTGATACAGGCATAATTCTTTATAAACAACTTTATAGTGTGTTGTATCATCTATAATTTTAAGTATCATTTTATCCATCTACATTGTAATGTATTGGCAAATTTATTACCTATATGTAAGAAAAGTACATTTAAAGGAAATGTAATGTTTTAGTTTTGTTTTTATTATTTTTATTTTTGTGCAACTTATTGGTTACTTTATTATGCGGAAAATAAAATATATAACATAAATGCATGCACTAATGCATTATAACGCTTCAAGAATACTTGTTGAAGGGTTGTTAGGATTATTTATTAAATTATATATTGATAACATGATAAATAAACATTATTAATTTGTTTATAAGCCATTGTGCATGCATTATAACGGACTAAAGGGGTAGTTCACCCGAAAATGAAAAGGTCCTCTCACACTTAAAGGCTTCTTAACTTTGAACACAAAAGCAAGATATTCTGAAGAATGCTGGACAACAACAAACAATAGGAACAAAAATTCTACGTCAATGGCTGCTACTTTCCAACATTCTTCAGAATATCTTCCTTTGTGTTCAACAGAAAAAAGAAACAGGTTTGGATCAAGTGGAGGATGAGTACACTGTAAAAAAATCCTGGTTGCCTTAAATTTTTAGGCTGACTCAAATTAATCTTATGAGTCCATTGAACTTATATTATGTGAAACTTACTTAGCACAGATTGTGTAACTTATAAAACTAAGTTAGAACATGATTAACTAAGTTTAAGATGATGACAGTTTACAATGAATTAAAAACATATGCTGTCATGACTAATTGATCATATAATTTTTTACAGCGAGTAGATTTTTCTTTTTTAGGTGAACTATACCTTTAACTATACCCTTATACAGTATTATAGAGGCTATAAATATATGAAACACTTTTATACAGTAAAAAACAGTAGGCGTATAAAAAAGGCATCATCTATATTTCTCCTTAAGTGCAAAGTAAAATTGGATTTGTGTGTTATCTCTGTCTTTCTCTAAGGGGGGAGTGATAGGGATAAAAATAGCCTGGGTGTGTGATTTAGACAAGGCAGATGATGAATGTAAGCCTGCCTATTCCTTCACCCGTCTGGACGCCATGTCAGAGAAGACCACCGTTTCTCCGGGATACAACTTCAGGTTGTAAAATTTTCTCTTTATACTTAAACGTTTTGCAAAAATTTAGCTTTTAGCAGGTTTCTAATAATGCTGTCTACATCAGGCTCAAAAATTTACATTCATTCATTTGTCCATTTGTTTGTTTGTTAATTTGTCCTTTCATTTGCCCATTCATTCATTCACTCATTTGTTCATTCATTCATTAGTTCATTTGTTTGTCCATTCGTTCGCTTGTCTGTTCATTCGTCCATTCATTTGTTCATTAATTCAATTGTTTGTTTGATCATTTGTCTGTTCGTTTGTTCGTTCTTTCATCCATTAATTTATTCATTCATTTGTTCATTAGTTCGTTTGTTTATTAGTTCATTCATTTGTTCTGTCAATTGTTTGTTTGCTTGTCCATTCATTCGTTCAATTTGGTCATTTATTTGTTCATTTGTCCGTTCTTCATTCATTCATCTATTCATTTGTTAGTTCATTTGTCCATTCATTCATTTGTTCATTAATTCATAGTTCATTCGTTTGTTTGTTTCTTTGTTCGTTTGTCTGTTCGTTTGTTCGCTTGTCCGTTCTTTTGTCCATTCATTCATTCATTTGTTTGTTTGTTCATTTGTTCATTAATTCATTTGCTTGTTTGATCATTTGTCTGTTCATTTATTCGTTCTTTTGTCCATTCATTCATTCATTTGCTTGTTTGTTTGTTTGTTTGTTCATTCATTCATCCAGTCAGTCATTCATTTATACATTCATGCTCCCTGGTGTTGATTTTAGTTTTTTTATAATCAATTTTATAATCACCTTATTAAAGGTATGCTTGTTTTCTTTAAGGTCAAATACTTAAATGTAACCAGAATTCAGAATGCTTTAGTACCAATCTAAATCGTAAAATCGTATCCACAAATTGTAGATAGGACAGCCATAGCCATAGTTCAGAAGCATTTTTTACTTCCTTATCTTGAATTTGTTGGGCATTTTTGTTCATTTGGGTGCTATTTTTTCCACAAGACCTAATTTACAATCCTGGTCCAAGTACCCATACCAAGCTAATTTCTTGTGTGCAAAATTGTGCAAAGTGTTATAATGGCCACATACTGTAGTATTAAATATTAAAAGACATACAAAAAGGCACTAAATCAATTAAAGTTCTAGGTTGGAAAATCCAAATCGAAACCATATCTGCTAACGTGTCTAAATCTTTGTTCTTAGGTACGCAAAGTATTTTAAAATGGAGAACGGAACTGAGTATCGCACCCTGCTGAAAGCCTATGCCATCAGATTTGATGTGCTGGTCAATGGAGACGTGAGTGCATTTGTGTAATTTTGAAGAAGCCTGTAGCACTTTTTCTGTAGTTGCTTAAACATTTTCTCTTTAAAGGCAGGAAAATTTGACATGATCCCAACCCTAATCAACATGGTAGCAGCTTTTACCTCTGTCGGTGTGGTAAGTGTTTTTATATTCTGTGCATGAACATTGTCAAGCCCACATCTTTCACTGGCAGCAAACTAATGGTTGGAGGGGCGTATTTTGCCTAAAGCCTGGCATTCTGTCGATTTGTCCTACCTTGTCAGATTGTCCTGCTTCCCATTCAAAAAGTAGTTAGCACATTTTGATGACTCAATATGCTACTCGTCAGATTTTGCTACCAGTGTAAATTTTAATGTGGAGTAGTGTGATCTAAAGCTGTAATATCGCCATAACCTACCTAATCCCTAACCCCAACCTCAGAACCATTCAAATACAGTGTTGGTAGCATAATCTGATGGGTAGGATAAAATGTCAGGACACCGGCTCACACTGTGCGACTTCTTAATATTTCTAAACAATTTTAGCATGTCAAACTGCATGAACATGACTCACACTGTAAGATCTCAGTTGTCATAATGTCAGACTGAACAACAATAAAGATGTGCCAAACACTGATGTGCAAGAAAACTTACCTGGAGTTTGATGTCATCCATCCGTGACACTCACATCTCGCGTTCTGAAATAATAAAAAATAAAGCTAAATAGATTATACCTAATAGTTATACAGGTGAACTGAATTATTCATTCATTCATTCATTTTCTTTTTGGCTTAGTCCCTTTATTAATCTGGGGTCGCCACAGCGGAATGAACCGCCAACTTATCCAGCATATGTTTTACACAGCGGATGCCCTTCCAGCTGCAACCCATCACTTGGAAACATCCATACACACTCATTCACACACATACACTACGGACAATTTAGCTTACCCAATTCACATATACCGCATGTCTTTGGACTTGTGGGGGAAACCGGAGCACCCGGAGGAAACCCACGCCAACACGGGGAGAACATGCAAACTCCACACAGAAATGCCAACTGACCCAGCCGAGGCTTGAACCAGCGACCTTCTTGCTCAGCGACCTCAGGCCCTGAACTGAATTAAAATCTAATAAATCAAATAAATGTTTCAAATATCAGGTATTTTCTATGGCCCCTTAAACACTATAGAATTTCAGGAGTTACATTTAAATATGAATTTGAATCCCTAAATGATTATTGTGTTTGTCCACCCATGCTAGCAACATATTGCCGTCTTAACTAAATATTTTTGACAGAAATAAAAATACTAATTATTGTCCATTTTCAACCACACCAGAAGCGTCATCATTTTAGGTTTGCTATAGACTGCTTCAAATAACTCAATATTTAAGTTTTGTTATGGCCACTTTATTAGGTGTCTTATTGACTGCTCTTATGGAGTTAATAAAGTAGGCAGATATTTTGGTATAAATCCTATTCATTTCTGAAATAAAAAGCATTTGGGTTTAATAAATGAATCATTGTAAATATTGTAC
>CAIGQW010054073.1:2109973-2125634 GCA_903798125.1 Danio choprae | reverse complement strand
GTGTGTGTGTGTGTGTGTGTGTGTGCGTGTGTGTGTGTGTGTGGAAATAAGCTCAGTTTTTTATGAGTAGAGGGAATAGTTAGCTATATAAAAGATTATGCATGTCCTATTTGGTTTATTTTGTACTGTTCTCTGAGATCCACTTATAAAGTTAAAGTTGTGAAGATTTTTACATTAAAACCCAACATGATTTAGAAGTCTGAGGCTAGTTGTGACTAGCCCTCATCAAATACACTCACTGTCTCTCCACTCCACCAATAGCTGGTGTGTGGTGAGTGCACTGGAGCCGTTGTCCTGTGGCTGTCGTCGCATCCTCCAAGTGGATGCTGCACACTGGTGGTGGTGTGGAGAGAACCTCCTCATGATTGTGAAGTGCTTTAGGTGTATGACCATACACGATAAATGCACTATATAAATACACATTACATTACATTACACTGGCAGACAAGGCAGATTTGCAATTTCTGCATGTATGTTTGACAGAATGTTGTTACTTCCAAGATGGAGGTTACTGTGTATTAGGCTAAAACACATAATTACTCATATCAATAAATCTGTAACAAGTTAAGGATAAAGTAGGCCTACATCCAAGAGGTAACATCTGACAGGCTTATCAGGAGCCCTTTTGAAGCAGAGCACTTTTGTATAAGACTGAAGAGCTTTATTCTGTGAAAACAACCGTCCTGAATGTACTTTATCCCGCTTATGGCTACTTGCCACAAAACAAACAAAATTAGACACAAAACATTGTTCTGAGCCGTAATAGTTTATTAACCCTTGTGTGCTGTTGGGGATGTTTTCATCCACTCTGAGATGATTTTTAGTCTTAATTTGGCCACAGCTTTGTCTGTGTTTCAACAAATGCAATGATTTTTGATAACAAATCTTATTTTGACACATACTTTAGGAAAATGCTTTGAAATTTTTCAAAAACTCAACAATACACTCGGGCAAATTTACTACCCTTTCATTATGTTGGTGGCTGTTTTTGCCCCATTGCTGTGGTGGGCGAGGGAGCTTAACACACTGCAATTTAGCAAAAAAAACATGCAATTGCAAAAAAAAAAAAAAAAAAAACACCAACAAATTAAGAAAAGATCAACATCGGTTTGACAGCAAACGTGTTGCAAATCCTCACAATGCAAACACATTAAGAAAACGCGCTGAAAATTGTCACAACGCAAATAAATTAAGAAAACATGCTGCAAATTCTCACAAGGCAAACAAATTAAGAAAACATGCTGCATTTTCTCACAACACAGCACAGAACACAACAAAAATGTTTCAAGGAGACCCAAAAAAACGACCTGGCTATTTAAGTTATGGTTATTTAGGCTAATAATATACAAAAGACAAGGGAATCAAGGGAAGACAAGGGTTGTTATTGTAGAATAAAGCCCAACAGGCTTATTGGTTGCCCGATGCAAAGCGATAAGCCTCAATGGTTTTTAAATTAGTGTGTGACACTAGATATGATGAAGAAATAGGTGATTTCACAATTATAAATCGTGTAATTCCTAAAAAAGTAACGGATTATGCAGTTTGATTATGAGCATTTTAAAATGTAGTACAATCTAATTATAAGCGAATTTTGTAATTGTTTATTACAATTATTATTATTATTTTTTATTTATGTATTAATTATATCAATGCTGCTTTTGTACAGTAACCTGTCAATTGTTCAGCAGTTTCCTGTTTTATCACACCCTGAAGACTGACTGATGAAAGAGGAAGAGTTGTGAATATCAACAGAATGGTATAAAATAATGTGAGATTATCCAGTAGGTATCGTGAGTCAGATTGAAGACACAAATACAAGAAAAGCAATGGTAAGTGAACTTTATGCTTACACACTACATGTATCCTATATACAGTTGAAGTCAGAATTATTAGCCCTCCTGAATTTTTAGCCCCTGTATCTTTTTTCCCTAATTTATGTTTAATGGAAAGGAGTAAAAACTGATTTCATTTATCTTTGCCATGATGACGGTACATAATATATTAATATATATGTCAAGATACTAGTATTCAGCTTAAAGTGCAATTTAAAGGCTTAACTAGGTTAATTAGGCAAGTTAGGAAAATGAGGCAAATCATTGTATAACAGTGGTTTGTTCTATCAAAAAATATATAGCCTAAGGAGGCTAATAATATTGACCAAATTAAAAACTGCTTTTATTCTAGCCGAAATAAAACAAATAAGACTTTCTCCAGAAGAAAAAATATTATTACAGTAATAAATATTGTGAAAGATTCCTTGCTCTGTTAAACATCATTTGGGAAATATTTGAAAAAGAAAAGATTAAATTCACAGGAGGGATTTTGACTTGTGTGTGTGTGTGTGTGTGTGTGTGTGTGTGTGTGTGTGTGTGTGTGTGTGTGTGTGTGTGTGTGTGTGTGTGTGTGTGTGTGTGTGTGTGTGTGTGTGTGTTTTCTTTTCGGCCTAGTCCCTTTATTAATCAACACTGGGAAACACCCACACACTCTTGCATTACCACACATACACTATGGCCACTTAGCTTATTCAATTCACCTGTACCGCATGTTTTTGGACTGCAGGGGAAACCACACGAACACGGGGAGAATATGCAAACTCCACACCGAAATGTCAGCTGACCAAGCCGGGGCTCGAACCAGCGACCTTCTTGCTGTGAGGCGTCGTGCTACCCACTGCGCCACCGTGACGCCCCAACAGTATATCTGAACCGTTTTCAAAAATGCACAAAACTAATGTATACAAAAAGCATTCATGAATCTTGTAATTTTCACTATAATTATGTTTGTGATTTATGTTTTAAAAATAATGTGTATGTTTTATAAAACAAAATGTTGGGTGTTTACTATTAAAATATTAAGAATATTTCATAAATATTAATGACAATGTAATAAAAAAATTCTAAATAAAATAGAATATAGAAATAGAAAATAGTCCATTTGAATCTGATTTTAAAGAACTCTTATTTTACCCTTTCACAAGATCTCTTGGTGTCTCCAGAATGTGATTGTAAATTAGAAATACTGTTGTTAAAAAACACATCAATCTGCTTCATAAGACATATGTTAAGACACGCTGCCGGAATATGGGTTATATTGGCGATGGATTTATGTGCTTTTGGAGACTTCAAAATAATAGTCACTATCCAACACCATTATAGAGCATGGAAGAGCCAGGATCAAATTTTACCTACTGACTGTGTCCGTCTGACAGAAAAACTCAGATACACCGAGAATGGCTTGAGGGTTTTTGAATGAACTATTCCTTTAAAAGCAAAATCCTCGAGTAATCAAATTTTCAAATGGTTGTGATTCTGTATTGTAGGTTTTCATGCGGGCCATATGAACGTGCAGTGTCATATGCTCAAAGCATGTGACGTGCCTGTATTCAAGAACTGGTTTAAAGTGGGCCGTCACTGTGTCAAATACTTCAACAATACTCTTAACTTCGCTGAAGCCGAGGTAGGTTGCAGCACAGTTTTTTCTTTCAATGAATAAATAAATTTCAGTTTCAATTCTCCCTATTATTTCTCCAACATTAAATCAGTGTATTGTGATATTGTTCTTTCTGTTTCTTATGCAGTTCAGCTGTATTGATAACACACGCGGTGCACATCTGGCGTCAGTGCACAATGCCAGGGATAATAGTCACTTGCTCTGCATTGTGAAAAAATTTAATCCAACAAATCGTCGAGTCTGGATTGGAGGCTTTCGACTTTTACAGGTAAAGAAAAAGACAGAAATGCATAGAGATTCACTACTGGGGAGAACAAAAAGTTGTTTTCCTTTTGGAAAAGGTGTGACGTTTTGTAAAATGCAATAAAGTCAATATATTTCTTTATTCCTTTTTAATTGTCATACATAATTACATTAACAATGTTTTTACTGACCACATAATCCCATGATCGATAATGGCATTTTCAGAAACGCACACTTTGTAACCTGTTTTCAGATATATGCATTTTCAGTCACAAAAACACAGTTGTTGACAAAACATGTAAAAAGTTTCCTGTTTTTGGCTGAAAATGTTGTTTAAATGTAATGATGGAGTGGACACTGGCACTTGGGCAACTAACAAGGAGAGCTAAGGGCCATGTCCATTGCAATGTGCTTTCATATAAAAAAACGCATATTTTTCTGTCTGTTTTGGCCGTCTGTCTGCACTCAGTCATGTTTGTAGGCAACGAAAAAGATATTTTTTTGCAATTGATGAATTTTAAAAGGCCACTTGAGTCGCAGTGTGGACGCAGTGAGGCTTTCGAAAATGGTACTGCATTTTTTTAGTCATGTGCCCAATTCAGTCCCCAAGTATAGGGCTCGCTGTAGTTAGCGGTGGACATCCAACTGCTCCCACATCAAAGTGCCACGTCAGACATTGTAATGGGAACGCTTACTGTGACGGTTGGGTTTAGGTGTAGATGTTAATAACACACAATGTAATGGTAATTTTATAAATGCTAAAACAATTAGCAACAACCACTCAACGCATATGTGTCCACTACATATTGGACATTCTTTCTTTGTACTTTTGTCAATTAAAATAACAGATTCTTGATTTCATTGCATTGTGTAAAATGTCTCAACTTTTTCAGAATAGGAGTTGTAGTTTCGTAAACACCTTTTATATCTTTCTTTTTTACATCTTTTCTGCCAGAGTCATAGATTTCTGTGGCTTGATGGATCTGCATGGGATTATGATGCATGGGTACCTGGTGAGCTGAACCACAAGTTTACTAATGAGGAATGTGTGGAGATTAACTGGAAAGGTAAGAATAGTGGGACAAAGGGAAAACAAAGAAAACGGCAGCAGATATTTGTGTGAAAATAGCATTTTATCATAGATGTATTTTTTTAATAGTTTTTTTACAGCATTATGCTATTTACACTTTAGTTTAAATAGTGATATATTCTATTTACACTATATCTAAACCATTACCTAACCATTAACACTTTTATATACCCAAATAAATGATAAATAAAAAGACGAGAACCTGGGTTTATGAATTAATTCCAGCCCTGACATCTAGTTACACGTTGCAAAAGAACATCACATTCAAAATGGCCAGATCCAAACAACAATTCATGTTAATGAAGAGCTAAAATGCAGGTAAATATAAAAAAGGAGGTGTATAAGTTCAAATCATTGAGGCCTATGATCAGCCTATGAGGCCTATGATCAGTCAACTCCAACAATAAATAAATAAATACATCTCTTCTAATTGAAATAAATTAAGTTGACATAAGATAAACAAAGCATAACAAGCATTTTACCAGTGATTTTAAAAGCAATAGGTGATTGTATTCAGAAACCATTTTGTTATGCAGGTTGAAAGTCTCTTCACATCCATAGCAATCATTAAATTATTCATTCATTCCTTTTCCTTCGGCTTAGTCTCTGATTTATTAGAGGTCGCCACAGTGGAATGAACCGCCAACTATTCCAGCATATGTTTTACACAGCAGATGCCCTTCCAGCCACAACCCAGTACTGGAAAACACCCATACACTCTATGACATTCACACGCGCACTCATACACTATGGCCAATTTATTTCCTTCAATTCACTTATAGCGAATGTCTTTAGACTGTGGGGGAAACCGGAACAAACCCACAGGAACATGGGGAGAACATGCAAACTCTGGGACTCGAACCAGATACCTTCTTGCTGTGAGGCGACAGTGCTAACCACTGAGCCATCATGCCACCCCTATCATTAAATTAAGTGGTCCAAATGAATTTAGATATATTTTAATATTCTGTGGAAGGTGTAGGACTGAGAAAAGTTTGTCCAATCAAAGCGTTTGGTCCAAACATTACGATGTGAAAATGGGCTATATGCACAACAAGAGCCTTTCAGCCATCGATCAACTTCCCTTTACAGCGTTGATTGTCAAGAAAAAGATCGGATTCAATTACAGGCAGCAGTTAAACTTTATTTCTAACAGCAAGAAATGAGTTGTGCGGCAGTAACGAAGCAGTCCAGCAGATGGCGGCGGAGAGCAACAGGTCGTTCAGGCCAGTGAGGATTAACCAGGGGATGAGAGCGAAGAATGCGCCTGCCGGCGGGGTTTCGTTTGGCACATCAGTGGGCAGCGATCGCCGGCGGCAACAGAATCCTTGATTGGCTGACAGAGAAGGCTGGTGACTGGAACAGATACTGATGGAGCGAGCAGTTTGAACCAGGAATGGGGAGAGCAGAGCGGCCGTCGGCTGCGGGTATCGGATGACACCGCGAAAGCAGCCAGTGACAGGACCCGTAGGCAGCGAGCATGGAGATAATTAGGGTAAGTAGTGACAGCAGGGCACTCTAGCATACAGGGGAGAAAGAGGCAAAATAAAAACTAAAAAAGGTAAAGAAAAACAGTACTGGAGCCTCAAAAAAGGACGAGACAAGACTACATATAAATAAACTAGACAAGACAATGATCAAGCAACAAACACAACGATCTGGCACAAAACAGAGGACACAAGGAAAATATAAAGGGATACTGATTATTGGGTGAATGGAAACAGGTGTGGAATTAGCAGTAATAGATAAACAAGAGGGTGGGGAAAACAAATGACACTGTGAATTGTACATGGTGAATTGTCAAAACACATAACACAAAGACACGAGTGGGACAGACCAGACCATAGTTATGACAGTACCCCTCTCCCCAGGGGCGCCACTTTACGACCAAGGGAGGGCTTACCTTGTCGCCGACGGAAGTCCTCGATCAACGTCTGATCCAACATGTCCCGGGCAGGAACCCAGCTCCTTTCCTCTGGACCATATCCCTCCCAGTCCACAAGGTACTGGAAACCCCTGCCACGATGTCTGACATCTAGTAAACTTCTAACAGAATACACAGGAGAGCCATCCACTAAATGGGGGAGTGGGGGTCAGGGGTGGGAGCAACAGGATTAAGGGTGGAGGTAAACACAGGCTTAACCCTGGACACATGAAAAACAGGGTGAACCCGACCAAGAGCAGAAGAGAGCTTGAGCCGAATCGCCACTGGGCTCAACACCTTTGTGATTCTGTATGGACCAATGAACCTGGGTGCCAACTTACGAGAGGTCACCCTGAGAGGCAGGTCCTTGGTAGACAACCATACTCTTTGACCACAAACGTAATGAGGGGGGGAGATTCAGAGGCAATCAGCCGCTGCCTTTGTTCGTCTAGAGGTCTGGACCAAGACCTTCTTGGCCCTCCTCCAGGTGAGACGCCACTGCTGGACAAAGGCCAAGGCTCACGGAACTGCAGCATCGGGTTCCTGTGATGGAAATAGAGGGGGTTGGTAACCAACAGAACACTAAAATTGTGACATACCTGTGGATGCTACTGGTAGGGAGTTGTGGGCAAATTCAATCCATGTCAACTGTTTACACCAAGAACTAGGATCTTGGGAGGCCAGGCAGCGGAGGGCTCTCTCGAGATCCTGGTTGGCTCGCTCACACTGTCCATTGGTCTACGACAGATCGTAGAGGCCCCGATCTGTCAGCAGAACTCCCTTCAAAACCAGGAAACAAACTGGGGACCCCTATCAGAGACAGGCAGACCATGAATGCGGAAGACATTGTCAATCACCAGTTGGGCAGTTTCATTGGCTGAGGGAAAGGTATAAAATGGGCCGCTTTGGAGAAGCGTTCCACCACCATGAGGATGATGGTGTTGCCTCTCGAAGGGGGAAGGCCAGTGACAAAATCAAGGGCTAGGTGTGACCATGGACGAGAGGGAATAGGCAGTGGCTGAAGCAGACCGACAGGGGGACGGTTAGACATCTTGTTTTGGGCACAAATTTAGCCACCCAACACAAACTGCCTGACATCCGTGGCCATAGAGGGCCACCAAAACTGCTGATGGATGGCAGCCGGCGATCTCCTAATTCCTGGGTGACAGGTTAATCTGGACGAGTGTCCCCACTGGAGGACCTCTGGGCACAACGCAGCAGGAACAAATAAAAGACCCCTGGGACACTCTCTTGGTATCTCACTCTCACCCCCGGGCTGCCTCACCCGTCGCTTAATGTCCCAGAAAAGAGCCCCCTCTACCATCTCCCTGGGGAGGATGGTCTCTGGTGGAGCCCCCTCAGGGGACCCAAATAGGTGGGAGAGAGCATCCGGTTTGACATTCTTAGTTCCAGGCCGGTATGAGAGAGCAAAATTAAACTGGCCGAAGAAGAGTGCCCAGCAGTCCTGGCGGGAGCTCAACCTATTGGCCGAACGGATGTACTCAAGGTTCTTGTGATCCGTCCAGACCACAAAGGGCTGCGTTGACCCTTCCAACCGGTGGCGCCACTCCCCCAAGGCCAACCTGACCGCCAACAGTTCCTTGTTGCCAATATCATAGTTACGCTCTGCTAGGCTCAGCCGATGGGAGAAAAAGGCACAGGGATGGACCTTCCCATCCTTGAGAGAACGCTGAGACAGGACCGTGCCTACCCCGACATCAGAGGCATCCACCTCGACAATGAACTGCTGTTCAGGATCTGGAATAAAGAGAACCGGGACAGAGATGAAACAGGACTTTAAGTCATCAAAGGCCGCCTGAGCCTTCGAATTCCAACAGAACGGTACCTTGGTGGAGGTTAGAGCCGTTAAGGGTGCAGCAAACAGACTAAAATTCCTATAGAATGGCCTATAGAAGTTGGCGAAGCCCAAGAATCGCTGCAGTGCCTTGCAGGGTGTCCGGGACTGGCCACTCAGCAATGGCCCTTACCTGCAGGATCGACTTTAATCATATTGGCTGAGATGACATACTGACAACGAGTGGAACTCACACTTCTCCGCTTTTACATAAAGTTGGTTCTCCAGTAGACATTGCAAGACTCGACGGACATGCTGAGTGTGCACCTGCAGAGACGGAGAGAAAATTAAGATGTCGTCCAGGTACACAAAGACAACACTTATTAACCATGTCTCTCAGCAGGTCATTGACCAGGGCCTGGAAGACAGCAGGGGGATTGGTCAGACCAAAAGGAAGGTCCATTCATCCCCCTCACATATCTGTACTAGATGGTAGGCATTGTGGAGGTCTAACTTGGTGAAGACCTTGGCTCCCTGCAACAATTCAAAGGCAGACGACATGAGAGGTAGTCCATAGAGACCATAGTTATGACAATTGATAATGTAATTTAATGAGAATATAATCAGTTAAATAGACTTATACATGTATTTAGTCAATCAAGAGTAAAACAAGAAGAAATACCTTTATGAAAGGCTTTGGATGGTGATTTGACGGGCAATCCCAAATCTACCCCTTAGCCCTTCCCCTTACCCCTACCCCTCGTTTTGCTGTTGGTGTCCCAACTCTCTTTAGCTTGAAGGCGTAGGGCTAAGGGGAAGGGCTAGATAGCCCTTGAAACTGAGATTTTTCAGGACCACACTCAAAATCATGGGGTAAGAAAATTTCCTATATGTTTTAATACATTCATAACCGTGTTTGTGTTTTACCGTCATGGTTTGCTCAAATAAAAACTAAAATAAACCCGCTAAAATAAAAACCACTAAATTTTGCTATCTATAATCCATAATAATAACTCCTGTATAGTTGTCCCACAACATTCTGTCAGTCGATGACACTCGAATACCGTCAAAAAAGTCTAGTGACTGGGAATGACCTTTTTACAGTCTCTGGTATAATGCTGATGTTGTTTTTGTGTGTTTACATAGATGAATATGGCCACGATGTAAATACGATCTTATTGTCACATTATATCGTTATGATAACATGATATATGCCTTCAGTGATTTCCTGAAGATAAATAACTCAACTGGAATAACAGCAGTCGTCGTCATCGATCTCATATGAAGCAAGAGATCGCGATGACTTGATGTGTGTGGGTGTTGTAATGGTGTACCATTTCTTAGGGGTACATTTGAAGCCCTTCCCCTTCACACTCTGTTTAAGGGCCAAGGGGAAGGGGTAGGGATAGAAAAATAGAATTGGGATTGGGCCTTAGGCTCTCAGTGCTATCATGCTAACGTTAGCATTTTACAAGCTCTTCTATTGCACCATTAAAAGGCCATTCATTTTCAAATTGATTCATAATTTAATTAATGGACTTGACATCATTCTAGGATTGGACTGTACTCAATAGTCCAGCTTTACTGTCACCCGTGTCAAGTGAGAGAAATCATTTGATAAATAATTTCACTTTATAGAGCCTCATTTTATCACCAGAAGCTGCTGGCATTCGTTTTGACTCATTATGTGACAAAACATGTGTTCTAGTGAAGAAGTGAAGTTGGTATAACCATTTTTGGGATGAATGAGTGTAAATAAATGAACAGCAAATTTCTATCTTCGAAGTTTATGTATGTATTTCACAATGTACAATACCAAATGCCAAAGGTACAATATTTTCCTTATTATACACATTTTCAGAGCACGGCAAGTGGAATGACGAATCTTGTTTTGTCGAGAAGAGCTACATCTGTGCCTTCGAGGCAAAGCGCATTGTGGAAGAAGAGTAGATGGAGCTCCTTTATTTGAGTATAATCCATTCAATTATTTTCTCCGCATCAAAAAGAACAAAAAAAATGAATGTAACTTTAAATGAAGTATAATAAATAACTTTTGCAAGCAAACGGCTAGTTTACTTTTTTCCATTTCAGTAAGTAATCAACAGCATAACGCATTCACATTGTAATGCAGGCTTTATCATGAGGTGGCAGTTGTTTCATGGGTCGTGAAGAGGCCTAAAAAAAACTGAGAATGAGATGTGAGAGAAATAGGAGGGGTTGAGAAATTGAATGCGATACAAAGTGACCGGCATTTAAAATGCCAAAGGTGAATTCAAGAGAAAAAAAAGAAAACATCATCTGAGCCTTTCACACATCAGGCCTCAGTATGACTGGAAAGTAGCTCGTTTGATGAACTGAACTGCTGTCCATCTCAAATCAGTCTTGGATTTTTAATGACATATAAAGTTATAAAGCTGTGACTTACAGAATAATAGCTTTGCCTGGCAGCTTGTCTGCAACCACAAGAACTAGTGGTTTTAATGTCTGGTGTGGTAAAGCTGTGAGACTGTGTTTTATTTATTTACCAGATGCCTTTTAGTGCTCAGTGTACTGTCAACAAAAACAATTTTAGCTTGATTGCCAAACACAACCTCGATATATCTCAGAAAAAGGATGCTAAAAGAAATATGTTGCAATTCTTTGTCTTGGTGTTTAGTTTAAATCAATAATTGAAGTTATAAGAGCTTTATGAATAAGACTGTTCAATTACTTAAAAAAGTGAGTACATTTTATAACCATAGTTCGTTTACTTAATTTTAAGGCAAGTAATCACTTTAAAAGCAACAGGTTTACTCACTTTTTAAAGTAAAGTAAACTACAGTAATTGCTTTTTACAGTGGAATGAGAAGAGGGGCAAGAAAATTATAACATTAGCAAAACTTTATCATGTCTGGAGAAAAAGACGTCTTCAGCAATCTTCTCAATGATTTGTTCATTAGAAGGAAAAAAAGAAAGGCTAATTTTCTATCGGGACATCATCTGATGCATTTACAGATGTTTTATTTATCCCTAAAGCACAATGCATTGTGTAACTAAAGAAAAATCAATGTGGAAAATCCATGTATGTTAACATGGTATGCTTTGCCCTATTTAAACAAAAACAATATAGTGAATATCTCTGCAGAATATCTTGATTAGGCTGGTTTTAAATAAATAATTAGAGTTCACATGCACTATACTTGTTGTATATGAAGATATAATGAAATAGCAAAATTAGTTTTGACCCTGGACCACAAAACCAGGCATAAGTGTCACTTTTTTTGACACTGAGACTTATACATTATTTATATTATACATACATATGAAAGCTGAATAAATAAGCCTTATATTGATGTATGGTTTGATAGGATGTTACAGTGTTCAGCATATACGAGTACACCCCATTTTGAAAATTGATATTTTTATCCATTTCTCAGTGAATATGGGTAATATATATTGGTGCATTTTACCAAAACAGATTTATTAAACAGATATATTTATTAAAATAATATTTTAGTCACAGAACATCTTTAGAAATGGAAAGATAATACATTTAAATTCATTCAAAATATTGCAAAAAACGACATTTCAACAAAATTCTATAGATTTTTTTGTTTCTCTTGATTTTTGCTATTTTTGTCAATTTTATTTAATATTTTTCCCTGACATAAATTTGGGCTACTAATTTTGGAAGCATTATTGTAGGTTATTTTGTTAGATTAGCTCCAGATTTGGCTTCAATACTGACTAAACTAATGTATATAAACAAATATAATATTGTAAAGCATCCTATAGAAAATATTAATTTAAATGAGAGATTTGTGAGGGGTGTACTCATATATACTGAGGACTGTATATATTATAACTATTATTGTATATATTATAACTATATTATAACTGCTACTTGAATCTGAGGGTTTATAAATAAAAAAATATTGAAAAATTACATTTAAAGTGGGCAGCACGGTGACGCAGTGGATAGCGCTCTCACCTCACAGCAAGAAGGTCGCTGGTTCGAGCCTCGGCTGGGTCAGTTGGCGTTTCTGTGTGGAGTTTGCATGTTCTCCCCGTGTTTGCGTGGGTTTCCTCTGGGTGCTCCGGTTTCCCCCACAAGTCCAAGGACAAAATGATTTTTGGCAAAAAAAGAAAAATAATTTTGACCCATACAATGTATTTTTGTCTATTGCCAAAAATATACCATGTGCAACATTTGATTTTATGAATATATGAATATAAGGTTTTGAGAATTTATGGCTCAGGGTCAATATTTCAGTAATGCACTGTACATTTATTTGTACAGTACAGTACAGTACAACTTGATGTGTGATGGTTTCCTGTTTGATGAAGATTGAGTGAGAACAGAGGAGGAGTCGTGAAAATTAATGTTTTGGTATAAAATAAGGTGATATAGATGCAAGAGTTTTGTGTGCACAGAAGGAAGACCAAAGAGCCAGAACAATGGTGAGTGAACATCCTTTTATACCCAATATCAATCCCGCAACTATAATAATGAACGTGTTAAAACTGTTTAATACTATGTGTGTGTTTCTGTCTGCAGTGGAAAGCAGGATCTATTGGCGTTCTGTTGGTTCTTCTTTTTGGAAGTGGGAACTTCTTCAAAATGGAGAGAGGTAACGTTTCTTTGATATTTCATTACATTTATGTTGAAGTTTGCAAATTCTTTCTGTTGAATAAAAAACTTTACTAAAGTGAAAAAAAGTATGCAAGGGCGTTTATTATAAAAGCACAGATGGGATTGGACAAATCTGCATTTATAAATGTTATGTGCAATAAATTCAGCTGTAGAAAACACACCTTTTCAGAAAACTTTTTTAATGCATGTCTTCAATAAATCCTGACACTAAATATACTGTTTCTAATGCCAAAAGAGGTAAATCTGCCTCTAAATCATTAAATAATTAATGATAATAATAATCAATAATAACTTTTCTTTTTTTTTTTACTTTTTCATACACTGTAAAAATGCTGGGTTCCACACAATACCTTCATGTTGTCCCAACACAAATTGATTAAGTTAACTGAATGGTTTTTACAAATTTATGTTGATTGAACATAAAACAATTTAGTTCTCCCCCAAAAAACTGTGTTGTTGTGTTGATTCAGCTCATTTTAAATAAGTAATTTATACAAACAGCGGGCCTCACGGTGGCGCAGTGGGTAGCACGATCGCCTCACAGCAAGAAGGTCACTGGTTCGAGCCTCGGCTGGATCAGTTGGCATTTCTGTGTGGAGTTTGCATGTTCTCCCTGTGTTGGCGTGGGTTTCCTCGGGGTGCTCTGGTTTTCCCCACAGTCCAAAGACATGCGGTATAGGTGAATTGGGTAAGCTAAAAAATTGTCCGTAGTGTATGAGTGTGAATGAGTGTATGGATGTTTCCCAGTGATGGGTTGCAGCTGGAAGGGCATCCACTGTGTAAAACACATGCTGGATAAGTTGTCGGTTGATTTCACTGTGGTGACCCCAGATTAATAAAGCAGCAGAAATATTTTTTGGGACACTAAATATAGAGTTGAAATATGAGACTATCCTGTTTGAAACAAAAAAAACTAACAAAACGGGACATCTGGTCACCCTGAAACAGTTACAGTAGAAGACGAAATGATTAGCCCTTCTGTGAATTTTTTTATTCTTTTACAAATCTTTTCACAGTATTTCCTAAAAAGAATACAGGGTTCCACACAATTAATTTATTTTGTCCCAACACAAATTAATTAAGTTAACTTAACAAATGTAAGTGGATTGGGCGGTGCGGTGTGTGGAGTTTGCATTTTCTCCCCGTGTTGGCGTGGGTTTCCTCCGGGTGCTCCGGTTTTCCCCACAATTCCAAAGACATGCTGTATAGGTGAATTGGGTAAGCTAAATTGTCCGTAGTGTATGTGTGTGAATGAGAGTGTATTTGAATTGGGTGTTTTCATGATGGGTTGCAGCTGGAAGGGCATCCGCTGCGTAAAACATATGCTGGATAAGTTGGCGGTTCATTACGCTGTGGCGACCCCAGATTAATAAAGGGACTAAGCTGAAAAGAAAATGAATGAATGAGTTAACATAATTAACCTAGTTAAGCCTTTAAATTGCCCTTTAACCTGAATACTAGAATCTTGCAAAATAACTAGTAAAACAATATGTACTGTCATCATAGCAAAGACAAAAGAAATTAGTTGAAAGAAACTAATCATTATAACAATTACATTTAAAATGTGCTGAAAAATTCTTCTCTTTATTCAACAGCATTCGAGAAATATTCGAAACAGCAAATATTTAAGTCATGGTTTTAATTCTGTCTTTAGGTATTCATGCTGGAGGTGTGAATGCCACTGAGTGGTGCTCAATGCCGAAAGCATGTGATGTGCCCGGATTCTCTGATTGGTTCAGAGTGGGTAAACACTGTGTCAAATACTTCCTCAGTCGCCTAAACTTCACTAAAGCCGAGGTATGCAGAATAATAGCACTACTCTGTTCTATTAGTCTCCAGATTATTAATAAAATACATCAAAATATTCTGTACACTGAAAAAAATATTGAAATATTATTTTGAAAAATATTGGATTTAATATATTTTTTAAGGTAAGTGGTTGCAAACGATTTATATGGGCTGAATGTAAACAAATTAAATTTAGTAATAATCAACCTAATCTGTTTGTTTAAATTCAGCCCATATAAACTGTTTGCAGCCACTTACCGTAAAATAATCCAATGAATAATGAATATATAAAGGGACT
Organism: Danio choprae; assembly: GCA_903798125.1. Lineage (NCBI taxonomy): Eukaryota > Metazoa > Chordata > Actinopteri > Cypriniformes > Danionidae > Danio > Danio choprae. Next base: position 2,110,413 of record CAIGQW010054073.1, on the reverse strand, counting down.
AAGCCGAAATGAAAATGAATGAATGAATGATGAATATTTTTTAATGTAGTCATTAAATGTTCTTCCTGTTTTATTTCCAGTTTAATTGCAGGACCAAAGCCCCCGGTGCACATCTGGCCTCAGTGCATAATTTACAGGATAACAATTACTTGCTCTGCATTGTGAAAAAGTTTAACCCCAAAAGCCTGCGCATCTGGCTCTGAGCCTATGAATTTTTTAAGGTATGAAACGTGTACAGAAGTGTAAAAACAAATAGTGGAAATAGCATGTTTTTCATCTTTGTTACTAAACACATTTTCTGTTTGGCTTCTCTCAGTCTGGTCAGTTTTTCTGGCTCGATGGATCCTTCTGGAACTTTAATCTGTGGGTTCCTGGCGAGCCCAATCATATGTACACTAACAATGAGGAATGCTTGGAGATGAGCTGGAAAGGTGAGGATG
>CAIGQW010054073.1:2094048-2109963 GCA_903798125.1 Danio choprae | reverse complement strand
AAAAAAGTAAAAAAAAGTTAATAAAGAGATTTTTTTGCAATCAAAATTATGATTTTATTGTTTGTCGGATGATTGAATGTTCATATGATCCGGTAAAAGTGCTTCAAATAGACTTGATATAAAATAGAAGCTTTTATATACAATCTTGGACATGAATTATGAAATAAAACATGTTTATTCTACATAAAGATCTATAAATAAACAGATCATTTTAGAGATGCTCAAGAAATATTTGATCATTTCAAAGATAGATAAACTTTAGCCGTCGCGTTTTAAATACTGTAGAGTTTCATTAGAATTCTCAGAAGGAGAAACACAATAGCATGCTTTATGATCAAAGACACACACAAAAACACACGATCTAACATTGTATGATAATAAAAGCCAGTATTGTGGAAAAAGACAATGATCTGCATAATCTAGTTATAAATGAACAGGATTACTATTAACATCAATAATAAAAAGTTACATCTTGTCTTTAAATGTACATTAACATTATGAATCATATTTAGGAATTCAGTATTTAAAAAAAAAAAAGAGTAGTTTGTGTGCTGTAATCATGTTAAAGGAACATTCTACATAATAACAAAGCTCATTTTACAGCTTCTCTAGAGTGTTTTTCTAATTTTTGAATCCATTCGGCAGATCTCCAGGTCTGGCGGGAGCACTTTTAGCTTAGCTTAGCATAAATCATTGAATCGGATTAGACCATTAGCATCTCACTCAAAAATGACCAAAGAGTTTTGATAACTTTCCTACTTAAAGCTTCACTGTAGTTACATTATGTACTAAGTTACTACTTAAGTTGCCATTTTTTAGGCCGATATGAACTATTCTCTCGTTCTGGTTTAATAAACAAGGAACTTTGCTGCCGTTCCAAGGTTGCAGCAGGCACAATCATGATGTCTTGGTATATTTGTATTATGAAATCTCAATAAAGTTAATTATATATATAAAAATCTCCAAAGTTGTGCACAAACTTGTAATGTAAACCATGCTAACGACTGCCGAATGACATCCACTTGTGAAGTTACATACAATCAAATAGAACTTCTAAAGAGGAACATCAAAATAATAATAATGAAATTTGGTCTTTGGCTGTTGTGAGCTATAAAGATTGATAAATTCGGCTTGTGCTGTTATTGACCTGACAGCTGCAGATGAAGACTCCTGAGGTCCTGGAGTTACTGGCCAGGAGTGCATTTTGTTGGTAAATGAGGAGATGTGGAAAAGGGGGTGCTGTGACATGGTAGAAATGCGGTCAACGGAGATGCAGTCAGGATGACTGGGGGAATCTTGTAGAATATGGCATGTGACTTTTCTGCTTTTACTGAGAGAGAAAATAAAAAAGACAAATATTTAAAGTTCATTTCTCTCAGTGAGTACATTAAAGTGCCCCGTTATGCTAATTTAAAGGTCCCTTTAGTATTGATGATCTCCTGTACTGGTTTTCTCTTACCTTTTTTGTGTTTTTTGGGTGGTCGGTGGGGTCTCTTTTTGCTAAGACGGATTCGACTCTTGAGGGCAGAGTTGTCCAGCAATGCGAACGACTGGAGAAAGATTTTTTATTATTAATTTATTCCACGTTATATTATGTTATATCTCTCACATAAAATACTACAACAAAAAAAGTGTTCCCCACCTTGATTGCTGGAAGGTCCATCGGATGAACTCCCGATGCCTTTCTTTTCGCTATTGGAATGTCATTTTTGGGAAGAATATAGATGTCCACGCGGTCGTAGATGTCATTGGATTTCTTTGGCTCACAGTCTGTCATTTGTTCGATAGCATTATTTGTTAGAAGAGCCTTTGGGATGGCAAAAACGCTTGCGTGTGATTCGACTCGTTCTACTCGCGCATGACTGTTGACTTCTGCTGCCTTGTCCTGTTGAGCTTCATCAACACTGTCCTGAGTGGTCTTTATGTCCACTGGTGGGTCTGGTTCTGGTATTAGCTCAGGTACACTGACCTGAGTATCTTTTTCTAGTTTGGAAAGATCATATGAGATTGACTGATCACTAGTATCTTTCACATCAGAACTGCTTTTACTGGGCAAGTAATTGAGCCATTCGTCTCCTGTGAATATTTCCTCCATTAGGTTGATAGGTTCAATATTGAGTTTGAAGTCTTTTAAGGTAAATTTTCTGTTCAGAAAGATTAAAAAAAGATTAGATTAAACAACTGAAACACAATTGGTGTAGTATTATTATGTACTGTAGTAAATAGTGTATTGTAATTGTGAATGTTGCATTGTAAATTAAGACATTTCTTGTTTTAATCAGACCAGTTTTGTACATTTTTTTATAGACAAAACTTGATAAATGAGGTCATCCAATAGTGTGGTTATTTTAAAATTCATTCATTCATTTTCTTTTCGGCTTAGTCCCTTTATTAATCTTGAGTCGCCACAGCGGAATGAACCGCCAACTTATCCAGCATATGTTTTAGGCAGCGGATGCCCTTCCAGCTGCAACCCATCACTGGGAAACATCCACACACACTCATTCACACACATACACACAAACCCAATTCACCTATACTGCATGTCCTTGGAATTGTGGGGGAAACCGGAGCACCCGGAGGAAACCCACGCGAACACGGGGAGAACATGCAAACTCCTCACAGAAATGCCAACTGACCCAGCCGGGGCTCGAACCAGCGACCTTCTTGCTGTGAGGCGATTGTGCTACCCACTGCGCCACCATGCTGCCTACTTAAAAATTCATTTTATAAAATATTATAACTCAACTCAGTACTTTATTTTATGCTTTCACTACACATTATACTCAGTTTCAATGTTGTAGAAATACTGAGTTTAAAAAATTGTTATCCTGTAAATCACAAACTAGAGGAAGTGTCAATAACACTTACCGTTTTAGTGTGGATAGTGGGGAATCTTGTAGTGTAAAAGGTTGAGATCCACTGCCTTAAAGGGATAGTTCACCCAACACAATTCCTCACCATTTACACTCACTCAAGTGGTTCTAAAGATTTAAAAGTTTCTCTTTTCTGTTGAAGATATTTTGAAGAATGTTGGGAAAAACCAAGCATTGACATCCGTAGGAACTAAACATAAAATGGACGTCAATAGCTGCTTTTTAACAGCATTCTTCAAAATATCTTCTTTTGAATGATGAAATTGTGCTTTTAACTAACAATGGGCTGCGTGTGGAACTCCAGACATTACCGTAGGCTACACATTTCCTGGTCTAGAGGCTCTGTTGTGCAGAATAACAGTTTCAAGGGTCAGAAGTAACAGATCTCTACTACTACAAACATGTTTGCGTTTGATTTGTTCCATCACTTCATATAAAAGGAATGTCACTCAACTAGACATGGGAGGTGTGAGTTATAAATAGATGGACTGAGTAATGCTACTCATAAGGAAGTGCTTAAGACTTTGTCAAACAAACAAAGCAAGTTTCAAATGAGGAAAAGGGTTTTTAAACGGAACACTTTCACAAGTCACCGAGAGTGTACCAGTTGAGTTTTACCATTTTTGGATCCATTCACCCGATCTTAAGGAGCACTTTTAGCTTAGCTTAGCATAGTTTAGCATAGTTCCTAGCCATATCGGTCTAGAAAATAGTACTTTTCATTTTCTGCCAGTCTTAGTACACAATATCCTTTAATAAGAGTCAAGTTTGACATTATAGGCATTTAAAAATTATATTTTTTGATGTTCTATGGAATACAATGAAACCACACCATCATTAGAGTATTAGCGGTTTAGTAGAGAAAAGTTTTTAATAAGTTAAATATTGGGAACATCAAAATATAAGCAAATTTTGAAGTCATTCATTCATTCATTTTCTTTTCGGCTTAGTCCCTTTATTAATCTGGGGTCGCCACAGCGGAATGAACTGCCAACTTATCCAGCATATGTTTTACGCAGCGGATGCCCTTCCAGCTGCAACCCATCACTGGGAAACATCCATACACACTCATACACTATGGAAAATGTAACTTACCCAATTCACCTGTATCGCATGTCTTTGGAATTGTGGGGGAAACTGGAGGACCCAGCGGAAACCCACGCGAACATGGGGAGAACATGAAAACTCCACACAGAAACGCCAACTGACCCAGCCGGAGCTCGAACCAGCGACCTTCTTGCTGTGAGGCGATTGTGCTACCCACTGCGCCACCGTGCTGCCCAAATTTTGAAGTCGTAATATGTAACATTTTCATTACGATATGCAAAAACCACTAGCGTCAGCAATTTCTTCAACCATCTTGTTTCGCTTTGACAGCTTTCAGCCTTAATCTGCTTCATACTAACATGATAAGTTTTGTTTTTTTCCGCTCATCTATAACCCTTATTTCTGCCGGAGTCCCATATGATGTATTGAAGGGACAACTCCTAATATTCCATGCTCAGTTATGGCATCTATCAAATTATACCTTTGTTTGTTGTGAATACGCATCCTCTAGTGGCGAAAATGACATATTGTGTTTCTGAGCATACAGTCTACTATGACTGCTAGCTGACATATCCCTGCAAGGATAGTGTGATTTCACCAAGTTAGGATATGTTCCTGGATCAGCATTCCAATCAGCCAATCAGAATAAAGGGATAAGTTCACAGTTTATATTAAGTTTAGGCATACAGTTATGTGCTTCTACATGATTGTCCAACTTTTATTCCTCTTTGATTTTGAGTTAGGTTTGGGTTTAGGGGTAAGTATGGATGTGACATTCCAGGATCAACATACATGTTAATCCAGGATTGCATTGTACTTGGCAAAATCCCACAGTGTTTGCAAAGCAACTTGACACAATGTCTGAAGTGTTAACAATAAATGTGAATTCACCAAATGTTAATAAGTACAGTCATACAAATATAAACCTGGTAGGTGAGAAATATATCTAGCATAACATACCTGTCTAAGATAACATATTTCCCCTTTTTCGTTGGGAGAGGTGGTGGATGGTCTGGATCCTCAACTTCCATCTGCTCGGAGATTAGTTCAGATTTAAGTTAAGTGGAAATAAACAAGAGGAAAAGTTCAATGTTAGCCAACAAAAAAGTTTACAGCAGTCATTCAAATTAATTCATAGAGTAAAGGCCCCAATATACTTTAAAATTTGTAGGAAATTTGTACTCTGACAAATTTGAAGGATGAACAAGTCATGGAGTTCATTTTAAATCAGCTTGTCATGACAAACTTTTCTGAAAAATTCACGCTGTCTTTGGTCCAATGTAATAGAGATGCATGGCTCTGTGACTCCACCTTCTTTAACGCAGAAACAGTCACTGCGGTCCATTCTGAAGGGCTCATCGCTTTGCCCTAATCATTTCGAAGTGTTTACCCTCCAGACTAGAATGACAGATTCAAAGTGATTATGGCATAGGGACGAGTCTGAATGTAGCTACTGTCTAATTTCTTACATAAATATAAGGGCCTGAAGTGTCCCTCAATTCCTTTATCCTTAAGTGACCATTTCTGAGCACTTCGGTTTGGAACGACGCTTCAATATGATTGTTTTCACTCCAAAGGGTCCTTCAGAGGGCCATATATATCTCATTTGAAAAGCACCGATCATCTCTAGTTAATTTCTGTTCAGTCAACAAGGTCAGATGGCCAAAAGTAAAAGTATAAGCACTGAATAACTGCTTTATAGTAGAAATTGAGGAACAATTATATTATTTTTCATACTGTAAAGCTGTTTGTTTTAAAAGGACAATCATGATTATTAAAATAAACATAATTTAACTTTAAGACTGAAGTGTCAAATTGCAGAGCTCATGCAAACATCTGCAATGCCGTAATCAGATGCTTTCTTAACTGTTATTTTCTCACTGCTGTGCTTTTTGTTTGCACTGAGAAACGAATACTCAAACAGCACAATGTGCCTGATGGGAAAAAATCTTTTGAAATGTTTGAGGAAAGCTAGAGCTTCATTGTGAGTAGATTGGGGCCTCAATCGGATAGTTCACCCAAAATTGAAAATTTCCTCATTATACTATGGACGTCAATGGCAGCTTTTTCCAGTAAACATTCTTCAGTATGATCTTTGTGTTCAACAGAGGAAAGAAACTCAAACCGGTTTTGAATAAGTGGAGGAGAGTAAATGATGATAGAGTTTTCAGTTTTGGGTGAATTATACATTTTGAAAGATCTGTCAGACTTTTGAACTAAAAGGAAGTAAACATACAGGCTGTTCCTCTTCCTCCAGGTTGTCTTCTGCACTCGTGCCTGTGTTTTGCTCACAATCCTGCTTTTCTTTAAACTTTTCCTTCAGTTTTTGAGTAAAATTCTTCATTTTGTGTTTCACTCCCTTCTTCTGTGTTTTGGCGAGCGAGTTATCCACAGCCGCTTTGCTGAAGTGTTTCGGTGTCATTATATTTGCATATTTGTCAAATTCCTGTAGGTTTAAAGCACTTGGGGCTGATAGGGGTCTCTCTTCTTTAGGCTTGGTGTTCACTGGATCAGAAGCAGATCTTGTTGTCCTTCCTAGCACTTTTTCAGCAGTCTGAGCGTTGCTTGCGTCCATGCTAACCGGATTTGATGGACCACAACAAGCCTCATCAAGTAGTTCAGTTTTAGTAAAGTCAGCTCTGCCTGAGGACACTGAGAGGTCAGAATTTGGTGCCGATGATTGTTGAGAAGGATTGTCCTGCAATAATGCAGCTTCAGACTTGTCCTCCTCCATGCTAGGCTCCTTGTTGTTTTTGACCTCCACCAGTTTACTTTCTTTCAACTGTGACACCTTTGTTAGCGATGCCAAAGGATCACAGCTGAAAATTTTTCTCTCCCATTTAGGAAACTCCTCTGGAGCCCCTTTGGATTCTTCTTTTCCATCTTCTCTGTCAGGACTCCTGGCTGGCTCTTCCTCATCGCCTTCAGATCTGACTGTGGGCTCTAAATCACTCCTGTCTTCGTTTGTTACAGACTCCACAGAGTGTTGAAACACACTTTTAGAGGTCGTATCTGGCAGCACACATGATCTGTCTTTTGTGGGATGGTTGGCTCTCTTCTTTTGGATCATGAGCTTGTTCAGCATGGACTCCAGGAGTGTAATATCACTTTGCTGGCCTTCCCTTGCATCCCCCTGCACCGACTCAGACACAGTATGTTGTTCTGTGCCAGAAATCCTGCTTGACCGTTCTTCTTCGCCATCAGATCTGATCGTGCTATCAGAATCTTTACTCCCTTTATTGGTTGAGCTTCCTTCGGAGTCATAAAACATACTTTTGCAGGTTGTATCTGGGAGTTTATCTGTTTTGGGATTGTTGACAGTCCCTTTTGGAGATTGAAAAAGCGGAATGTGATTCAGCTGACCATCCTTTGCATCACTCTGCACAAAAGAGACATATGTTCTTATTAAAAGAGTTTATGACATTATTCACCTTGCACTAGCTGTATTGACGTCTATATGAAACAACAGTCTTCTCTAACATGACATAAAATGTATATCTAAACAACATGGATGTACTAAAAATGTAAATGCTTTTTCATCTCACTTTTGTGATTCATTCATTTTCTTTTGGCTTAGTCCCTTTATTAATCTGGGGTCACCACAGCGGAATGAACCACCAACTTATCCAGCATATGTTTTACACAGCGGATGGCCTTCCAGCCACAGCACTGGGAAACACCCACACACTCACATTCACACACAAACTCATACACTACGGCCAATTTAGCTTATTCAATTCACCTATAGCGCATGTCTTTGGACTGTGGGGAAAACCGGAGCACCCGGAGAAAACCCACGCCAACACAGGGAGAACATGCAAACTCCACACAGAAATACCAGCGACGTTCTTGCTGTGAGGCGACAGTGCTAACCACTGAGCCACCGTGCCACCCCAAGTGTTATTTTTTTATTAGGGAAAAAGTACAAACTGAGTAAAGGAGCTTCTCAGACAAGGTAAAATGTAAACGTGGGATTTGATTTTCATCCATCTGGTATTGATTGCATTGTTGTAGTTTGCAATTGGCCAATTTCATGTGAGTGACAGGTTGTCCCCCATTCACGTGCCATTAGAGATTTTGTTACAAGAGAGAGAAAATTATTTTACATAATTACATTTACAATTATTAGGACAAATACATTTGAAAAACAATCTGCACAATTTACAATTTCACAGTAAGTTGTTATAGGTTAGAATATTATCAACAGATTACACTTACTCTAAAATATTACATATCATCTCTTATACATCATGTTTTATCTTTCTTTGCTCTAAAATGACATGAATTTGGAAATTAACATGTTGTATATCTATAACAGTTATATCAAGCATATATTTCTCATACCTTTGCTGTTAGTTTCTCCATGGTCTCTCATCCTCGGTCATGATTTCATCTCCAAAAGTGCTTTATTCGTTTAAGAATGACAAAACATCAGTCTCTCTTTTCTTGTAAAGAAAAAGAGCCTGTGTGAAGCACCTGCGTCTGTTCCTTCCTCTCTCTGTCACACACTGCCTTCTTTCTGACGTCTACATTCCTTTCATAGTCTTATGTTTCAGTACTGCCAAAACCTGTTCTCTAAATGTTATCTGCCAATCCATTCTACTTCCCACCATAGCCTATTAAATGTACTGTATATAAATGCACCAGTGCGTTCCAATGTTATCTTTTGCATTGATTTGATTGATGCGGGATGTCCTTTACATTTCAAAATGGATGCAATGCAACATATAGAGGCAGGCAATTTGTAAAATATTATATTAATAATACCTGTAGCTTAAATGTGTCTTTATATTGTTACTTTCTTTTTTACATTAAACAGACTCAGTAAATTCCTGTCATTCCTGGGGAGTCCGCAAGTAAACAGGAAACATTTTAACATTTCTTCGAGAAAACACTTCAGACAAGAAATGACAAAGAATCTTTTCGTCACCCAAGAGAAGAATCGCCAGCCAAAAGTAAAGTACATTGGTCAAAAAAACCTTGAAAAACAGGTAAGTCCAGTGGTCTGATGAATTCCTTCTGGGACTTTCCAGTTCATTTGGGGACAACATCTTTGATCATAAAATATCTCACTCATGCACAACTTTTTACAGACAGAGTTTGCTTAATTTAACCATCATGAACTCGTGATATGTTAATGTATAATTACATCATGACTTTACTTGGAGGGGCACATCATCATTAGCCCATTCTTAACTACTCATGAACTCCTTATGAACATCCGTCTAGCGTGTTAACACTGAATAACAATAGAAAAGTGTCAACATCAGCAGTTTACACACAGGAGTTCATTAGCAGTTAATGATTATTTAGCGGTGATGTGCCCCTTCAAGTAAAGTCATGATATACTTATAGATATACATTAAGCTTAAACTTAAATGTTAATTATACATTAATTAACAACATGTACTAACAAGTAATTAAGGTAGCTATTATTCACACATGAACTCAAAGGACTCATGTTGTAGTTAAAGTTAGTTCATGATTAGCGTGTGCCTTAAATCATCATTAATTCATAATAAAGTAATGTTTACTTTATTAACAGTTACTCATGTACTGTGATTGTAAAGTGTTACCGATACATGCTTACAGTCACAGGCGAATGGCTAATGCAAGAGCTGTGAATCTGAGACCAAATCTGCAGTACAACACTCCCTGATTGGTCTTTATGCATTGTTATATTGGACTAAAATACTGCATGTCCATTATGGCAGTGTCGAATTCTGGATGCTCTGTGTTTAGCACAGCAACATGTGAAGCTGCTCTGTGAGGAATATTTCTGTTATATATTTTCATTTACAATATTTCATTACATCACGTTCAGACCTTAAACGTGCATGATGCTCAAAGCAATGCATAAGATGTTTTTTAATTTTTTTTATTTAGGCTTATATTTTTAGCTCATATGTTATAGGGACAGTTCACCCAAAAATAATAATTTCTCACTATTTGATCGCCCTCAAGTGGTTATAAACCTTTATGACTTTCTTTTTTTCTGTTGAACACATTTTGAAGAAAGCTGAAAACCTGTAACTCACTCCCATTGGGACGAATACTACAGATGTCAATGGTTACGTTTACAACATTTTTCAAAATAACTTAGTTTAGCCGAAAGAAAGAAACTCAAACAGGTGTGTGACAAGTGAAGGGTATGTTAATGATGACAAGATTTTAATTTTTTGAGTGAACTACTCCTTTAAAAAGCACAAGGTGTAAGCTGCATATGGTTATTCATAAGTAAATTCATATTATCAAGTGAAGTGAACTTCAAACGATCTCCCCTGCCCTGTGAACACTGTTTAGGGAGCTGTCAATCGGCATTACAGCTGCTGTAGCCTACTGCAAACCAATGAAAGGCGATACTGGCCATCACGTGGTCTAGACTGCGGAAACAACCTTGCATGTACTTTGTCATAGATACTTTGTACACAATACTCCACGTGTTTTCGTACAGTCGCTGAAACAGAAATCCTAACTCACCTGAAAATGACCATGTCAGCTGCCGTCCACGTTCTGATACCGTTCCTGCTCTGCATTGCGCTCGCAAATACTCACATTTTCGACAAAGTTTTGGTGGATGTCACTTATGATCACTACGCGGAAAAGAAAGTCGACAACCTCCCTGCCTTCCTGGCCATGCCGTTTAACTGTCTGATAAACGTAGGATACATAATATTGGGAATCTATTGGATCTTGCAGCGGATGCCGGACGGTAAAAGCAGCCGAGCGGCCGCCTACAGTAAAGAGGTGTTCGCGCTGATGGCTGTGGCCTACGGGCCGGTGCAGTGGATCCGCCTGGCCACCCTGCGGCGCGCGCCCTCCGTCCTGGACCAGTGGTTCACTTTACCTATTTTTGCATGGGTGCTGGTGTGGTGTGAGGTGATTGATAAGGGCTGGTCTTCTCGCAATGCTTTAGTGGTGGAGTCGTGCTCTCTGCTCAGCTACGGGTTGTCTCTTCTGCACCCCCGGGGCTTTGAGGCGGCCCTGGGTCTCCACATCTCCTCTGCCGCGTTTACAGGCGCCCGAGCGCAGCTCAGACACGGAGACTCGGTGTCCATGCGCTACTTTTGCTTGGCTTTACTCTCCTGCGCCGGTTTCGTGGTTTTGAAGCTTTTGGATCACCATCTCGCCGAGTATTGGATGTTTCAGACTCTCACCGGTCATTTCTGGTCCAAAGTTTGCGACATTCTGCAGTTCCATTACAGTTTTTGCTTTCTCACGCGCCTCAGCGAAAATGCACACAAACGCTCTACATAAATGCTCTTTTGTGACATTTAATGAGAACAGAGTACTTAGAAGACAATTAACTTTGCATTAACAAACTCTTATTTGCTATTAATAGTAATGTCATGCCACTGACACGTGTAACTATATTAATACAGATGTGTAATTATTACTGTGAACATAATCACAAATCAAACGGATTATCATTTTAAATGGACAGTTCACCCAAAAATGAACATTTCCTCATCGTGTATTCTAACTCGAGTAATTCTAAACGTGTATTGAATACAAAACGAGATGAAGAATCTAGGACAGAGGTCCAAACTCGGTCCTGCGGGCCGGTGTCCTGCTGAGTTTAGCTCCAACACACCTGCCAGGAAGTTTCTAGTATGTCTAGTGAGAGCTTGATTAGCTGGTTCAGGTGTGTTTAATTAGGGTTGGAGCTAAACTCTTCAGGACACCGCCCTTAAGAACCCAGTTTGGACATACTATGGAAGTCAATGGCTGCTTTTTTCCCAGCAGCACTCTTTAGTAAATCTCCCTTTATATTCAACAGAAAGAAACAGGTTTTGATCAAATGGTGGATGAGCGGCAGAATTTTCATGTTTGGGGTGAACTATTCCTTTAATGATAATCCAAACAGACTGAAACTAATTAATGTGAAATGATTTAATGATAATCCAAACAGACTGAAACTTTGTAATTAATGTCAAATAATTTAATAATATTCAGATCAGATTTGAACTCTGGTCAATTTCTCAGTATTCTCAACATTTCCGAATGTTTAGGTACAGTATTTTTAAATCTACTCTCAAGCCCTTGGTCAAGAACTTCAACTGTTGCTTCATTTAGGGCGTCAGATGTTTGTGTTTGGCTCTAATGAGATTTGCAAAACATTTATTTACATGATGGAAAGCTAATTAAGTTGAACTAAAGCGCCATTGATTCAAATTCATTTTGTGAAATAATGTCAAAATATATTTCATTGTAGTTGAAATTGCACAAATTAAACATTCTTATTCTTTAATAAATATATGAGAGAAAAATGAGTAAACAAATGGATCAAATCTATTGTTTTGTAGGACGAAGTATAAGATTTTATAATAATTAGTATTGTGGGGTTGTTCTGTCATCCTTAAACAGAGTATCTTTATACATGTCGTCAATTGATACTTGTTCTAAACATGCCTCAAATATTCCATGTAAAATAAAGTTACTCTGAATGACATTTTAGTATGTTTCTTTTGTAAATCAATGTTATGCAGTAATTATATTTTGCTCAGAAACCAAAATCGCATTGTAATATATGTAAGTAATCCTCAAAGTTCAATCCTTGTAATGCCAGTGAGCACCGGCTCTGGAAAAGTAGCTCTCCTTCTGTGCCACATCAGTATGAGCGCTGCTCGCCGGAAGTCTTTATTTGTGAGGTAGATGAAGGGGTTTAGACAACAATCCAGATACGCCATTACTGATGACAGTGACCGGAGCCAGCCTGGAGACTGGGACAGATCAAGCCTGCCAAGAAGAACCAACTAACAGGACAACAAGAATGAAAAATTGTTAAGGGGAAAACTCATTCAGTAGAGCCTCTGATATAAAGACTTAAAAACACACAGGTCAGAACACTAATGGGATATAGCAAGCTCTTTTAAAATGTATATAATCGTACTGTTATCTATATTCATGGTACCGACATTAAGGTTAAGTACTTATTCTTTAGCCACTTGCTTATTCTTGATACAAGTGCTTATGTATTTAAAACTTTAGTAGTACATAAGAGATAGTATATATTTTTTAAAAGTGCTATGTAAATAACCTTTAAAAAATACCAGTTTCTAAAGAAGAAGAACTATTATCTTTTTTAATATGTAAATAAAGAATAATATGTAAATAAAGAATCATTTTTATGTAGTATCTAAAGAATAAAAACTATTATCTTTTTTAATATGTATATAAAGAACAGGAACTATTATTTTTATGTTGTATCTAAAGAATAAGAACTTATTATCTTTTTTAAATGTACTAGTATCTAAGGAATAAGAACTATTATCTTATTAATGTACAAAACAGTTCTTATTCATTAAGTACTAAAACGTCTATTTAAAGATATAGTTCTTATTCTTTAGATACTATATTTTTAAGATTTATATTTTTATTCGTTAGATATAGTGATAAAAAAAATTCCTTTAGATACTACATTAATAAGATAATAGTTCTTATTCCTTAGGACAGATGCTTCTAAAAAGTTTGAAAAAATCTAGGGGCTCTTCCTTGATTCATGGACAATGTTACTCCTTCTTTCCACTCTATTTGCAATGTTTGGAGTTTGACTAAATAAAACTTGATGGTGTATATTTACTTTATATGGTGCATGTTTGGATGGGCTGGTGCTTGTTTTGTTTTGTGTGTGTGTGTGTGTGTGTGTGTGTGTGTGTGTGTGTGTGCGTGCGTGCGTGCGTGCGTGCGTGCGTGTGTTTAAGAAATAAAAATAAATATTATTTTATGTTTTATTTAATTCATTTATTTAATAATTTGTTTTGTATTTTTCTTATCATTTGTATAAAAAGTATTATAGATTATATAAATGTTTTTGTTCTGTTTTGTGCTTATATTAAACTGTTATTAATAAAATATTTTTAAAAAATCAAAAACTTTGTATTTAAAAAGTAGGTAGTAGCAATAAATACTAGATACTAATATGTTTTATAAATTAAATGTTGCCGTAAACCACTTTTCTCACCTCAGAAGCAGCAAATGGAGCGTAACAGAACAGATAGACGATCACCAGCAGTGGCGTGACTGAGGACAGGTCATCCCGACTGTAAACACGATAAATGTGGAAATACACATTGATAAAGAGCTTAAAATGAAATCTGCAAACACCCGTGTTCACCGCTTCTGACCTGGTGGAGTCTTTCCTGTAGCCTGCACACATGAGGACGGAGCAGGAGAGGATGAGGAGAAGCGGGATGAAGATGGAGATGGAGAAAGCACAGAGGATGTAAACCAGCATGTCTGAATAGCTGCTCTCCCAGAAGACTGCGCACAGCATTTCAGCCGCATCGTACCTGAACATCACATCTACAGTTTAATGTCATCATGGATGCATCTATATTTTGCTATATTTTATTATATGTCTAGCTCACTTTATCCAGTCATAAACTACTGGCACTGCTCCAAATATCGCTCCAGTGACCCATGATGCCGCACATGCTATCGCCATGACAACAGACAGTCTGGAGCCTTTAGAAGGGATGCCCATAAACCTCTGAACACAGAGAAGAGCTGAGGACAAGAAAACAATGGTGACTCTTTTTATTAGAGAAAGAGAACGTGTCCTTAATTAAATAACACAGTGACAATATATTGCATTATTCATTTATGAAAAATACAATACAAAGCTGAAGACAAATAATGATTTGATTGTGAGCAAACAAGGAGTAGACTACTCAAAATAGCTTTGCTTTCTAATAATTTAAATGACTGAATGAATGAATACATAATACAATAAACAAATCAATCTTAATGTGGTTGCATGTGAGTAAATTTGGAACAAAGAGGAAATATTGGTATAAATGGGACAAAATATTTCTACAAAAAAATGTATAATAAATGTGTACCTTTTTAAAATAACATACATTAAAACAATACATACAAGAAAAACATCCATTTTATTATTAATTATATTTACAAAATCCCAAAACTGAGAACAAGGGATGAAATTGTGATTATATTTATTATATTAATATTTGACTATATTTTGGGGCACAATTAAAGTAATTTAATTCTCGGAATATTTAAAAATAACCTTTTAAATAATCTTTAACCCTGTTCAACCTTTTGCCCTTAAAAACTTATAAATAATATATATATACACTACCGGTCAACAGTTTGGGGTCTTTTTTTTCTAAGAAGATTATTCTGTTCATCAAAGCAGCATTTATTAAATGTAAAAAAAAAAAGTTAACTATTTATTAACATTTTAAATAACTGCTTTCTTATTGTGTGTAGTTTCAAATGAAATTATTACTCCAGTCATTGCTTTTATTACTATCACCATTAATAATAATCATATTAATAATAATTAATATTAGAGTGATTTCTGAAGGATCATGTGACTCTGAAGACTGGAGTAATGCAGCTGAAAATTCATCTTTAAAATGACTGGATTAAATTATTAAATTAAATGATAATCTACTTTTGAACAGTTATTTTATAGTGCAATAACATTTCACAATTATACAATTTGTACTGTATTTTTGATTAAATAAATGCAGCCTTGGTGAGCAGGAGAAGCTTATTTTAAAACGTTTAAAAATCCTACTGACCCCAAACTTTTGACTGGTAGTGTATACAGATTATTAGTAGTATTAATATATATAATGGGCCTCACGGTGCCGCAGTGGATAGCACGTTCGCCTCACAGCAAGAAGGTCGCTGGTTCGAGCCTCAGCTGGGTCAGTTGGCATTTCTGTGTGGAGTTTGCATGTTCTCCCGTGTTGGCGTGGGTTTCCTCCGGGTGCTCCGGTTTCCCCCACAAGTCCAAAGACATGCGGTACAGGTGAATTGGGTAAGCTTTAATTGTCCGTAGTGTATGAGTGTGAATGGGTGTGTATGGATGTTTCCCAGAGATGGGTTGCAGTTGGAAGGGCATCCGCTGCGTAAAAACATATGATGGATAAGTTGCCGGTTCATTCTGCTGTGGCGACCCCAGATTAATAAAGGGACTAAGCCGAAATGAAAATGAATGAATGAATGAATATATATA
>CAIGQW010054073.1:2074728-2093648 GCA_903798125.1 Danio choprae | reverse complement strand
CACACGCATACACTACGGACAATTTAGCTTACCCAATTCACCTATACCGCATGTCTTTGGACTTGTGGGGGAAACCGGAGCACCCGGAGGAAACCCACGGCAACACGGGGAGAACATGCAAACTCCACATAGAAATGCCAACTGAACCAGCCGAAGCTCGAACCAGCGACCTTCTTGCTGTGAGGCGATTGTGCTACCCACTGCGCCACCGTGCGGCTTTATATTATTATTATTATTACAAAATATAGCAAAAAAGGAAAAACTAAAATAAACAGTGGCATTACTTGCACTTCTTTGCACAACAACTTTTCAATTGTCAAAGCTTATTTTAATTAAATATTAGATTTCATGCTGCAGGTCTATTTAATCACTACATTCTCAGAAATAAATGTACAAAATCTGTCACTAGGGTCGGCGTGGTACCTTTTCAAAAGGTACAGTTTTTTACCTTTAAGGTACTGTGATGTACATATTTGTACTTTTTAGGTATTCATTTGTACCTTTAACAACCTGTTAGGAACATAAATATACCTTTTGGAAAGGTTCCCCCCTCCCCCGTGATTTTGTACCTTTATTTCTAAAAGAGTGTATATCAGAATATATCCTGTGTTCACTGCACCTGCTTGCAGCCATTCAATGTGTACAAAGGAGTGTTTATTTGTTCCTTATTGCTAATGACAAAGGAAGCAGTATTTGTTTAGACATGCATCCCATGAAAGTAATCAACTGAGTCCACAGTTCAGTGTTGTACCTAAGCTTCCAATGGAGGAGGTGATGAAGGTGAACTTCAGCAGACTCACCACCTCACACCACGGTGAAACCTGACCCGCGCTCAGCACTGATAACAGAGAGCCGCAGATGATGAGGATCGAGCACAAGAAATCTGAGAGCGTGAGACTGAAGAGCGGCAGCCAGTAACGGCACTCAAAATGCTCTTTACACTGTAGGGAAAAAACGCAACATCAGTAAACGAAAGCATTGATGTGTGAATCTTTCTAGATGAAGGCGATACACTACAGGCAAAAACATCCAATTTTGATATTTGTTCAGTTTACGGTTAAGAAAACATACAAAATCCAGTTTTGAGTGCTTCTTCTGCACTGTTCGACCATAGTTTTACAGTTATTTACTGCATAAACGCCCGGTAAAATACCACATACATTCTTTACAGTTCACTATTGTAATATACACTGGATTGTGGGTCATTTTAAAACTTTTACAGTGACTTACTGCATATTAGAAATCTGCGGTATTCTACTGTAATCAAAGTAGTCAAGTACTGCTACTGTAGATGAAGAACAAAATGAGACTGTTAATGAAAAAATGAGTCACTTGTTTGGAGTATACTGAATTCAGTGGTAAATACTAAAAATAAAGGTTTTATACTGCTAGTGTAAAGCATAAATAAAGTACAGTAAAAGTACTGTAAAAAATGTTATACTGTAAAATTAAAATGTGGTAAAGAGCATTTCACCATAAAAAGAAGTTGCATTAAGGCTGTTTTACTGTAAAATGAAATTGCAGTAGGTCTCCTGCTGCTTTAAAACACATTTACTTGTAAGTGACTGTAAAGGAGCAGTTGTGGTAATTTGCTGACAAAAGTGCTGCCAGTAAGTTCACTTGTCACTTTAATATTCAGTATACTGTGAAGTATGTCTGTGATTTCAACTGTAAAAAAAAAAAAAAAAGTAAAAATGTAAAAAAATATGTAAAAATCTGTTACCTGGTTAAGTTTCTTTGATAGGCCTATAATACAATGAATAACCGTAAATTGTAAATTGACTTTCCCAGAATTCCCTGCATGACACGTCACTTTTATGCTTTTTTTGTTGACATTATATGGTTCTTTTTAGAGACGTACATTAAACACTGACGGACATTAGAGTTTTGTGTCATTTTGATATCTTTGATTTTCAATAGGGTTTCTGCCGTATCTTAAACAATAAACTTCTGGCAAGCGGTTTTCTACCATACATTTGTAGATTGTAGACAGTGTAGATTTCTATTAGAATTTATTTCTTAAAATGAGTTTTCATTCTGCACTGAATCAATAAATCTCCACTTAAATCAAACTGTACTTTATTCATATCTATATTCTGACGTTTTTACAGAGGAATTTGTTCATATTTAATTTAACTGATTATGTACATTTTATCCTACAAAAAGAAAATTTTCTAAACTATAGAGTAATAAAACCCCCTCGTTTACGTCTAATTCAATGTTCTGGTTTTTGTGCTAGGAAAGTATGAAAATCAGCACATATTTGACTAAATAGTGTCTTGTTTTCATATTTAAACATTCACATCTACACAATTTACAAACAAATCTGTTGCAATTCTTAATGTAATTAATCAGCTGAGCGAGTGTGGTGTTATTTTTTTAACCTTATTCACCTGCAGTGTCTTGCCTTTCTAAATGATATATTATTCTTACCACAACTTTGACTATCAAAACCAGAGCGTTTCCCAAAACACCAAATACCATCTCAATGGTGAGAAGAGGAGCGAGCAAAGACTTCTCAAAGGCAGACAGAAAACTCTCCTCTGATTCCGCTGTGTTATTTGAAGTGTTCACTGGAAGGAATAAGAATAATTACCAATCTTCCTGAATTAACATGCAAACAGGGGAAATACTGAGGTGAAATACTTACAAATCATGTTTTCTACATTTACTAATACAACTGTAAAATCAAATTTGTATTTATTTGTATTATTTAATGCGCTGTGAACTAAAAGTAACAGAAATGAGAAATTAAATATGTAATGATATTAAATAACATAAAGGTTGAGCAATGTTGCAAATAGTATGCAGTATACATGCATATATAGTATTTGTTAACATGCATTGTTAACAAATTTGACCTTATAATAAATCTTCATATAGATCTATATATTTAAATAAAATAAATGAATGATTGGATGAATAAATAAATAAATAAATAAATAAATAAATGTTAATTTCTTAATGTTAATTTCCACATTTAATAATACAATTTAATGAGCTAAAATGAACAAAGCCGACAAAAAACGTTGTTAAATAACATAAAGGTTAAGTAACATTGCAAATATATATTGCTAATAGAAAATGTTAACTAATGCAACGTTAAACATTTTAGCTTTATAATAAATTATTACCTTCATATGCTTCAAAAAGCAAGTAAAATAAATGAATAATTGAATGATTAAATAAATAAACAAACAAACAAATAAAAAATTGTTAATGCTAAATGTTACATTTATTAATACAATTTCAATATAGGTTTTTTATATAATTTTCTACATCATATTAGTTACATTATATTTTTAATAAACAGTATTTAATGCACTGTGAGAGCTAAAATGATAAAAACTGAGCAATTATTTTAATTCAATAACATAAAGGTTAAGC
The DNA here is from genome assembly GCA_903798125.1 of Danio choprae. Lineage (NCBI taxonomy): Eukaryota > Metazoa > Chordata > Actinopteri > Cypriniformes > Danionidae > Danio > Danio choprae. The sequence continues at coordinate 2,090,261 of CAIGQW010054073.1, read as the reverse complement.
AATGTTGCAAATATACATTGCTAACATATAATGTTAACTAATACCCTTGATAACAATTTTAGCCTATTTAAAATATTACTTTCATATGTTTTAGAAAAGCAAAATGAAATAAATAAATAAATAAATAAATAAATAATACAACTTTTGCTTAAAACAAGAAATATAAAAGTAAAAACTTAATATTCAAGCGTTTAATAAAAGCTGATAGTTTAATAAAAAATAAATGAAACAGCATATAATAGCCTGTATTTGGCAGACGATTACAGAGAACTTTAAGTGAAGCTGTTCGACTTACTTTGTCACCGAAGCAGAGATCTAAGTCTAATCCTGACAGTTATCAAAAGGAAAGCTTCACACTGGGTTGTTTGCTGGAAATGTGATACGGAGAGCACTGAAGACTGTGATTACGTGGAGACAGACGTCACTGCTTTCTTCAATTAAACTTATCCTGCTTCATTAAGCTTTAACCATAGAACACCTATTCAGCTTTTTCACAGTACAGCATCAATGACTGCTTATAACAGAGCATTAATATTAGAGAGAGAAACAATCCCTTAAACACATAATCGTATATCAACTCATGTTCGTCTGAACTTTTTCTTTTCAAAGTGATGGCAGCTCAGAAGTTTGGGAAAATATTAGGCTGAAGGATCACAGCTGTGTTAGAAGTATATTATATTGTATTGTACATATGATATAAACATTATTGAAAACAAATTAATATTTATTTTTTACATGTAAAACCTGTTTAGACATTTTAATCCTAACTTTTTGTTTTTCATTCATTTTCTTTGCTTAGTCCCTTTATTCATCAGTGGTCGACACAGCGGAATGAACCACTAACTTATACAGCTTATGTGGATGCCCTTCCAGCTGCAACTTATCACTGGGAAACACCCATACACTCTCATTCATACACATATGGACAATTTAGCTTACCCAATTCACCTATAATGTATGTCTTTGGACTTGTGGGGGAAACCGGAGCACCCGGAGGAAACCCACGCAAACACGGGGAGAACATGCAAACTCCACACAGAAATGCCAACTGACCCAGCCGAGGCTCGAACCAGTGACCTTCTTGCTGTCAGGCGACAGCGCTACCCACTGCCGGCTACTTTTTTGTTTTTATAAAATGTATTTACATGTTAAACGGGAAAGGGTGTCTGAATCTGTTAAACGCATTTCATTTTCATTTTTCGTTCATTTAAAATTACTTTAAGTATAACTGACTTCTCTCATAGCTCATCTATAATAACGAAAAAACGCAAACAAGATATAAAAAAGACGAATTTTCCAATGTAAGTTAATTAAGCCTCATTAACCTATTGTGTATTATTTTAAATAATATATTGTTTTAATTATTTTAAATAGTTGTTTTAATTTTAAATATGTGTTTATGTTTGTGTGAGGGAAGAAAGAGCACAGACCGTGAACTCTTATTTTGTTTAAAAAAAAAAAAAAAAGCTCACTTCCGGCGTTCTGCATGTGCATTTCCTCAGTCGTCCGCTGTTCTGGTTGAGAAGGCCAAATAGCGAGTGTCCGGTGAGTAAGAGCTCATTTTTAAACTCACTGCATTCGTGGTCTGTTCTTTGAGTAAACAGGGACTGCGTATTGTGGGAGCGATATATTTATTAAAATATTAAGCGGGAAAGCATTGCTATAAGGGTTCTATAAATAATAGCAGTGTAGTCATTGAAAGTCCTTGAGGTATCAGCCTGTGGCTAACCTAACGTTACTACAAACACTGCATGGCCGGCATTTAACCTCGAACAAATAACTTTGATTTATATATAATTATGCAAAGATGAAGTTTGTATATGTATATCGAAGTCTTAATTAACGTGGTGAACAAATGTTTGGAAAACTGTCAGCTAAGACGTACATGCTGGAGTTTGTGTCCTAAAACACCTGCTTTAGTACTACAGTCGCTTCATGCATTATAACGGACGGGTTGCATATATATATATATATATATATATCTTGTGCTAGTATTAACCACATTTTATGTATTTGATGTCTCGCGTTAACGGCGGAACCAATGCCTTGGGGTTTTGTTTACGTTTTTGAGAGGAAGTCAATCATGACCCACTGTTTGCCGATTTTCGAATCACTGCAGGTGAATAGGGTAAAATAAATAATCAATGATCATTACCGTACTTCTCCAATTGCTTGAGTAACCTTACATTAATAATTGCAAACATTTAAAAATGAAATGTTTAAATATATAACCGAGGCATTATTTCATTGTCAATTTTCATAGAATTGTAGCACTGAATGAAGTCTTGTTTAATTTTGTTTTATTTTTTTGCTTCGTTAGAGTAAAAAGGTTTTACAGAGGGCCTTTTGGAAATATCTTTTTGTTTTTTATTGCTTAAACACTGTGAACATTCAGAATTACTATATATATTTTTAATTGTATAAAATCAGGCAAATATGTCTAAACACCATCAAAAACGTCATAGTATAGATATGAATAAAACAGAATTTGGTGCATGTAAGTGCTGCTGAAGTGGATACTTATTGTTGAAAAAAAAATTTGATTCCCTTTATAAAATATATATTCAATGAAATCTCGTCTACAGACACATTGATAAAGTGTGTCAAAAGAAATCCTAAAAAAGTGTATGTTGGATGTTGTCTTGGGCAAAAGTTTCACAATTAACATTTGCATGAGATTCTTGCCCTAAATGAGAATGTTGCTAAAGTTATTGCAAATTAAGGTGTTTAAAATGTGTCAGTAGATGTATAACAAACCCAGTTCTCCCTCATTCTTGTCTCTCTTGCTCACAGTGCACTTCACTGAGATGTCGGCGGCATTACGTGTGGTCTACACTGCTTCAAGGCCAGGTAGGTTTATGATTTATTACAACTTTTGATACGTCTATACATGCAATCGCCATAAAGCCTTGGCTCTTCCTTGAGTGATTATGCTGTCTGTTTTTTTACTCCGTAGGGTCATTTCTGGCCTGTCAGAATCTTGTACGTCCTTTCAGCCTATCGGCGCACAGAGCAGGGATTAGTAAGTATCTCATGGTGCCAAAACTGAAGCCGATAGCCTATAAATTATGACAGAACTTTCAGTTTTGGGTGAACTATCACTTTGATCATTTTTTTTTTGCTGTGGCTATTGGTGTTTCTTAAAAAGTGAGTGCTAACGGCTCATAATCATAAAAATAAAATGAATACCTGTGGATCCTGACAATACATTGTTCTTTTATTATAAAGCAAAACCATTGGTTTGTGCAAGAAACTGGACATTGTTTACATCATTATTACCTTCAATCCTATAATAATGTTCAATGTTGTGTTTTAAGTCTTCAGTGTATCATCATTATTATGTTTTGCCTTTATAAGTCTTTTTAATAACCGTTCATTTTTCATGAATCATAAAGGACCACGTTTTTAGCTAAAAATCTTCAGTAGCACTTTACTTGAAGGGGGTGTTCATAAGACTGCCATGACACCTTTATATTCATGACATGACACACATTACGAATATGAAGGAGATTTGATGCATGCTGTCATTAAGTATCATTAGCTCAGCTATGTGATTTTAAATGCAAAGGGTCCATTGTTTGAGATGACTTTGTTATGACAACTTGACATTATCAAGACAACATAACTTGTCATAAACCTATCATAAACATGATTATCTTGCTTTAATTACAATTGTGTCATGAATAATTTTCTGACCACTTTTTTTCAGTGGAACAAAATGGAATTTTCATTAATTTCTTAGTAAAAGTGTCAATACTCTGTCAACTAATTTTATAACAGTGTCATTAATATTTAATGACAAATTTAGCTTGTCGCATTGAAATTGAGGTCAAGAAAAATGGCACTTTAAATAATGACAAAATTAATGACACTGTTCTAAAATTCATGATACAATTATAGTGGCCTTAATGTTCATTTTTGCATGAACTAATCCTTTAATATTAAGCCTTTTCCCATCACATCACTTTGTTTCTGTTGCGCAGAGTATGTCAATAATCAGGAGGAAGGCACAGACTGGAAGTCCATCACGGACCGTGCAGCTCAGACTCTTCTGTTGACAGAGCTGTTCAGAGGTCAGTAAACAACATCAGACTTCTGTCTTCTGAAGCACTTTGATAAAGTCTTCAAACTAATGATCCTGATAGCTCTTAAAAACTCAGCACCACTTGATGTTTGTGTTGATGCAGGTATGGGAATGTCCGTTAGCTATCTTTTCCGAGAACCCGCCACAATCAACTACCCATTCGAGAAGGGCCCTCTGTCGCCCCGTTTCCGTGGTGAACACGCGCTGCGCAGGTACCCATCTGGAGAGGAGCGTTGCATTGCATGCAAACTCTGTGAGGCCATTTGCCCAGCCCAGGTAAATGTTAATTCTGTTCATCATTCTGATTATAACAGGTGATAATTGTTATGTATTAGTTGTCTTTATTGTCTGATTTAATCTGTACTGTTCTGATTACATTGAGACTGGCATAAATATGGCATGTGGGCAAATGGATGTAAAATTAGCTCTACTTTTTCTTTATTTAAAAAGAATAAGTGCACAATAGCTTAAAGATGTTGTGTTTGATACAATGTTTATATAAACAATTTCTTTGTGTCTATATATATATATATATATATATATATATATATATATATATATATACAGCAGCTAAATTTGATTGTTAGGTCATCGTTTAATGGCTGATTCTGTTCTCTATCCACATAGTTCAGTATTTATTCATGAAATGATGGTTCAGTATTAACTTATGAAAAAGGCTGTATTTCTATTCATTTAACATGGTGTGTATGGATCAGAACTGGACAACTATTTATTAATGCAATATTTAAACATGTATCAGAGATGTGTCTTTCTTCTGTGTGTGCAGTGTACTCTTAGCGTTGACCAATTCGTGTTGCCAGATCTTGTGTGGAAATAAAAACAAAAAATAATACAGAAAGAATATATATGCATATGACCAAATTATTGTGCCTTGTGCTCACTTTGTTAACTCCATTAATGTGATTGCTCTCTGAGACAAATTAAAACAAGCCTATATATGCTTATTATACGTGGACATGGCAATGCTATGCTATGGTTTGCACAATGTCAATTAACACAAAATACATAAAACACAAAATGTTAGATTGCATAGTTTTAATTGTAATATAATATATATTATATAATACATTTTCAAATCAGCCATTGTTATGCATGTGTTTTAATTATATTCATGATAAATTGTTTGAAATATATATGACCTTTATATCAGCCATACACCTTCTGCTCACCAAGCTATCGCTGTTGCCATTGGTCATAAAAAAGAATCAATATCGGTTGACTACTAATTCCTATATGCCAGGACACTGAAAGGACATGCATCTAAGTTTGTTTAATTGCATACGTGTATAAGAAAAGTAATGTCTGAAAAGTGATGACAGTATTTTCCTCTCTTAGGCTATCACTATTGAGGCTGAACCGCGTGCTGATGGCAGCAGGAGAACAACACGCTATGACATAGACATGACCAAATGCATCTACTGTGGCTTCTGTCAGGAGGCCTGTCCTGTGGACGCTATCGTAGAGGTCAGCAACTAATTAATACAGTTAATACAGCACAGTATAATATTAAAAAGTATATATTATAGATTATACACTACAGTTTGTACTTTGACGAAAGGTTTTGAACCACTTAAATGTATATTATTATTATTATTATTATAAAGTCGCATAATCCTTCAGAAATCATTATTGGTGCCCCCGAAACATTTATTATTTATGATGATGATTATTATTATTATTATACTTTTTATAAATGCCAAAATGTGATACTAATTTTTCAGGATTCACTGATTTATTAAGTTCAAAAGAACATCTTTGTGTTTAAATAGAAATCTTGTGTAACATTATAAATCTCTTTATTGTTACTTCATGATCCAGTAATCCACCCATAAAATCAATCATTTCTGAACTTAAGCAGACTTTTGAATGTATCTGATATGCAATATGCATTACATGTGAATTATTAATGTGCATTTAGTGTTTGAGAGGAATATTGTAATATTAAATATGTTAACCTACCATTAACTGTTAAGTTCATTTATTTAATTCATGCTTTTTCAAATCAACATCTTGCCTGCATATTTAGTCCAACATTTGCACTTTCCTTCTCATTCTGCACAATATTACAATATTTATGTAACTAATTTTATATCATTTTTACATTAATGTTCACCTTTGCCTTTTTTTCTACTTGTTAGGGCCCCAACTTTGAGTTCTCCACAGAAACCCATGAGGAACTGCTTTATAATAAAGAGAAACTCCTCAACAATGGAGACAAGTGGGAGGCTGAGATCGCTGCCAACATCCAGGCTGACTTTCTCTACAGATAAACATGCTTCACGGACTGCCTCGTCTCAGCACAGTGACAATATAAGCAGCATCATGTTCTCTCACCAATAATCGCAGTGTTTCAGTGGCATAAGGTAGATTTACTTTTCAGGGACTTTTGAAGATGCACATTTTGGTTTATTTCAATGTGAGCATACACTTAGATGCTCAGTTCTGGTATTATTAAGGGATAGTTCACCTAAACAGTGAAAATTTTGTCATTTCCTCATCCTCCACTTGTTCCAAAGGTTATTCTATTGAACATAAAATTAGATCATTTGAATAATGTTGGAAAATGGAAATCATTGACTTCCAATTGTTTTTCCTTCTATGGATGTCAATAGTTACCAGTTTCCCACATTCTTTAAAATATCTCATTTTGTTTTCAACAGAAAAAAAGAATTGTATAAAGCTTTGGAACCAACTGAGGGTGAGTAAATCTTCATTTTTGGGTGAACTATCCCTTTAAGCAGCCTTAAAGTAGTGCATCACATGGAGATATTTCTCTCTACATCTGAAGCTGTGCATCATCATCACATGGTAAACTGTGTAATAAGCAACATCTAATGGCAGGATAACCACTAGAATGATGCACTACTTTAAGGGAAATGTTACATTCTCATTTTAGTCAGTCCATCCTCTCAATTTTTCTCCCTTCTTCGTTTCATATTTTGACCATCCAGTTGGTTTAAATGAAGAGTTGTAACAAACAAAAGCACTTCAGGTGTGTTGAATTTATCTCACATTATATCCTTACTGGTAACATTTTATTTGTCCTTGTGAGAACTGTACAAAGACTAAATAATTGTGGACCGTACATAATAAATTAATGCTCTGTCCAAATTGTTCTTGTCTTTTCTTGTATCGCAACTCTGGGAATCTTTTGAACAACTTCGTACAAGCAGTATATATCTCTTTTAGGAAATCCTTGTTGTTGGCCAATTATTGTCTAAATCACATAATAATAATAATAATTATTTTCAATGTTGTCCAATGTTTTTTTACATAGCTTAATAGCTAATCTAAGTCCACAAACTTGCCCCAACCCACTTCATTCCTGCCATCCAACATGCTTGGAAGTAATTTTAAAATAGTATAATATATATTTATATAATTTTTTACCTTTTTTAAAACTGGCTTTCAACCAGGGGGTTCATGGACCACCAGGGGGCTTCAGCAAACTTCTAATAGGGTTTTGGGAGATTTAAAATGGTTAAATAAATCATACAATATCAAGATTTATTTTAATTCACACTTTCAACTGTCGAATTGTGTACTGTACTGTACATTGCCGAGGCCTTAGTGTCAGAAAGGTTAGGAAGGTTGAGTGTTGTTTGTTTTATTGTTCTTTTCCCCCCATTTATATGTTTACAATATTAATTTGATAATGTTTACCAACTGATTGTTTATTAGGTCCTCCATAGTATTGGGGAAATTAGTGTATTTACCTTGAGATCTGTCAGCCTCTGGCAAGCCATTTTAAAGAATTCTATATAAATTATCTGTATCTGTTTTAATGCTGCTATCCCTTATTTTAGATATTAGTATCTGTTCGATTAAGTCCTTGTAATCAGTTGACGGCTACTAGTGCTTCATTAGCTGTTATTCCATGGTCTGCTAAAATTCTTGATTCTGATTGGCTGGAGGGTGTGCATTATTTTCGTTGAAACGCACAGGTAGTTCCAGTCAGTTTTGATCAGAGTCCAAAATAAATGTGCTTCTCCCAAACATTAGTAGTTACCATAGCAACTCATGTGCTGCACAGGAAAACAATGAGGACGGTTAATGGTGGACAAGAAATTCGAAAAATTATTATGCCACAAAATCAAGTTTTAAGAGTTTTTAAATAGTTTTAATGTATTTTAATGTCAAGTCAGCAGTTGATGTACAGTCGTGGCCAAAAGTTTTGAGTTTTGCCAAATATTATTTTTCACAGATTGCTGCTAAACTGCTTTTAGGTCTTTGTTTCAGTTGTTTCTGTGATGTACTGAAATATAATTACAAGCACTTTATACGTTTCAAAGGCTTTTATCGACAATTACATGACATTTATGCAAAGAGTCAGTATTTGCAGTTTTGGCCCTTCTTTTTCAGGACCACTGCAATTCGACTGGGCATGCTCTCAATCAACTTCTGGGCCAAGTCCTGACTGATAGCAACCCATTCTTTCATAATCACTTCTTGGAGTTTGTCAGAATTAGTGGGCTTTTGTTTGTCCACCCGCCTCTTGAGGATTGACCACAAGTTCACAAGTTCTTCATTAAACTGTTGTTGGATTGTTGGAAGAAGTTGCTGTTGGAGGGTGATTTGATACCATTTTTTATTCATGGCTGTGTTTTTGGGCAAAATTGTTAGTGAGCCCACTCCCTTGGATGAGAAGCAACCCCACACATGAGTGGTCTCAGGATGCTTTACTGTTGGCATGACACAGGACTGATGGTAGCGCTCACCTTTTCTTCTCCGGATAAGCCTTTTTCCAGATGCCCCAAACAATCTGAAGGGGCTTCATTGAAGAATATGACTTTGCCCCAGTCCTCAGCACTCCATTCGCCATACTTTTTGCAGAAGATCAATCTGTCCCTGATGTTTTTTTGGAGAGAAGTGGCTTTTTTGCTGCCCTTCTTGACATCAGGCCATCTTCCAAAAGTCTTCGCCTCACTGTGAGTGGAGATGCGCTTACACCTGCCTGCTGCCATTCCTGAGCAAGCTCTGCACTGGTGGCACTCTGATCCCGCAGCTGAATCTCTCTTTAGGAGATGATCCTGGCGCTTGCTGGACTTTCTTGGACGCCCTGAAGCCTTCTTAACAAGAATTGAACCGCTTTCCTTGAAGTTCTTGGTGATCCTATGAATTGTTGATTTAGGTGCAATCTTAGTAGCCACAATATCCTTGCCTGTGAAGCCATTTTTATGCAACACAATGATAGCTGCATGTGTTTCTTTGCAGGTCACCATGGTTAACAATAGAAGAACAATGATTTCCAGCATCACCCTCCTTTTAACATGTCAAGCCTCCCATTCTAACCCAATCAGCCTGACATAATGATCTCCAGTCTTGTGCTCGTCAACATTCTCACCTGAGTTAACAAGACGATTACTGAAATGATCTCAGCAGGTCCTTTAATGACAGCAAAGAAATGGAAGGACTATGCAGATCATCTGATCACTCTTCATAACATTCTGGAGTATGTGCACATTGATATTATAAAAATTTAAGCAGCAACTTTTCCAATTTCCAGTATTTATTCTCAAGATTCTCAAAACTTTTGGCCACGACTGTACAAGGATAGTGCGTCTTTGAAAATTTGCTTCAGTGTATTCTGACTCTGAGCTCCAGGCAGTCAGTGGCAGCTTCGCGAACACCTCCCTGCCAAGAGAAGCTTTACATCAGTCCGACCATCTTAGGACCTGCCTCTGGATCTCATTTCTCGAGTCTTAATAAAATTACCTGTGGCTCATGTGGTCCTTCGCCTCCACGTCGTGCATTAAAATCCTTTATCGCACGGCAAACCGTTGATTATCCCTTACTTGGTTCTCGTTAATGTACTTTTCCACTGCATTTTGTGCGTAGTACCACTTGGTACTTTTTTTAGTATATCAGTGTAAGGTGAGGAGGTTCCAAGCAAGCTGTACGTTACCAAAACACTGCTTTGTGACAAAAGATACCAAATCTGTTATATTTAAAATAGTTGGCTGCAAGCACTGCTGTATTTTTGGTTCGCACAGGACTAGTTTTCAGGTAATCACGGCACTAGAGGGTCCGCAACTATAAAGATAATGCCATGCACTTTAAGCGGTACTAAACTGCAGTGGAAAGGTGATTTTAGCTACATACTACTTTAGTACATATTGGACATATACATATTAGTATTTGTACAGGTACATATTAGCATTTGTTAGATTGAAATTTTTCCATTGGTAATAATACTTATTTTTAAAATTATTATTATATGTAGATTAAATGTTAAAACAGCTTGCCATATTAACCAAGCACTGTTTTGATGGTTCCAATGTGTGTTAGTGGAGAAGCAGGAGCACCTCAGTGAAGGAAGATTAGCTACCCAGCATACAACTGTTGCTCTAATCCGCTCTGAGAGGATAGGCTTAGGACAACTACAAGACAGGAACGACACTGCCATACTGTTTGGTTTTTGCAGGAAAAAATAAGAACACTCCTCTGATATTTTAAGAGGATCTACAATAAGAAACCTAAACCGTTGGAATCTAAATTGAGTGTTTCATGCTGTGAAGTGGTGGCTAATTATGTTTTCTAGTTTCCCGCTCTGAAAACGAAGTCGCTGCCGACATTTGTCGTCTATGTTAACCATTACAGCCGTTTGAAGTATTTTAAGTCTCTTATCATATTGAGCCGAAGATGAAGGACCGACTGGAACAACTAAAATCGGTAAGATAATATTTGTTATTAATTACGGTTTTGTGATTAAGCACAGACTGTGGATTGATTTGCTACTGTTTGACCTTTATCTATGGGGAGGTCCTGAGTTCAGTATTGACTCAACTGGCTAACTTGTTAATTATAGTCTCAATTGCGTGTAGATTTTATGTTAATGTTAGCAAAAGTTTATCTATAATAATCCGTAGATTACAGTCGTTATACAAATGGGTTTAAAGAGTAAACAACTGTTAACATGCGTCTGAAATGTGAGATACGCAGCTAGAAGCGCAACAGCATCCTTTTGTCGAGCCTTTTTGGCCAAATCTGTGTATCTTTTCTGCCCTTTTGAAAAAAAGACTTTAATGTTTTACAATTAACACTATATTGTGATTTTTAAGTTTACAGTGACTTGAATTAATCTGTTGTGGTAATTCTGGGAATACAAAAAGTATACCCAATGCTGTACTAAGTTTATATAGGCTAACTGAATATTTTATAATGCAGTAGCCTACACAACAGTTTATTGTAGTACATTCTGAAGTATAATACAGTATTTATTAGTTTACCAGTTCCTAGTTAATGCTAGTACATTTTATTACTTAGTAAGTACTATCACAGTAAAATACCTTTACATGTTTAAAAACACAATATTAATTGCAATATGTATTTTTTCGTGTGGGTGGTTTTCATTGGGTTTCTGTAATGTTTAATTTATCTGCAAATCTTGAAGAGTAAGCTGTACAACTAAATAAGCTGTATAAATAAATCTTAAACCAGTCTAATGTTGTTTGTTGGTCTAGTCAGTCTCCCAGACCAGCTGGTTTACCAGCTAAACAACAGCTTGACCATAGATTTTGCCAAGCTAACATACGTTTTGCTCTTGGTAATGTATGTCAATCCAGAAGTCGGATCAAACTGGCGATGATGTGGAAATTCCGATGGAAAATAAAGAGTTTATGGATGAGTTCTTTGCTCAGGTATTTGTGTTGTATATCAACTACACTGTATTTAAGTCAAATGGAGCATTTGAATGTCAAAATGGAGTAATTTCTGCTTGTTTTATAGATTGAAGAAATCCGCACCAGTATTGACAAGATTGATGAAAATGTGGTGGAGATCAAGCGACTGTATTCTGTTATCCTCTCTGCACCAACATCAGAGCAGAGTTAGTCTAATCACTTATTATTTTTATACATTTTCTCTATTATCTCCCCAATATCTTCATGTTTCACGTATCTCTCATCTTCTTTCTCAACCAGAGACACAGGATGAATTGGAAGCAGTTACCAATGAGATAAAGAAACTGGCCAACAATGCTCGCAATAAACTAAAAAGTACACTTCTGTTCTTACGTAATGACAATATAATAATAACTGGACAAAATGATACACCAATATTATCTATAAGTTCTGACTTGAACTATTTCATTGAAAGGCATTGAGCAGAATTTGGCAGCTAACACCGAGGAGAGGGTTTCAGCTGATTTGCGAATAAAAAAATCTCAGGTAACCAATCTCCATCCCACTAGCTAATAATGAGTTTTAACTTTTACTCATACCGTGTTTGTTTCCTACATTTTAGCATGCCATTCTTGCGAAGAAGTTTGTAGAGGTGATGACCAAATACAATGAAGCCCAAATGGAGTTTAGAGAGAAGAGCAAAGGACGCATCCAAAGACAGCTGGAGATCAGTGAGTGACAATACACACACACACACACACACACACACACACACACACAAACACAAAGAAACCAACCATTGGGTTTGATTTATAATATGATCCATGTATTTTATATCATATGCATGTTTAGGACCAATAGTGAATCTTGTTTTACAGCTGGAAAAGCCACTACTGATGAGGAACTGGAGGAAATGCTGGACGGAGGAAACGCTGCGGTTTTCACAGCAGGAGTGGGTACTATTCTGTATATGTCTGTGTGTCAGGTTTTGTTGAATAGAACTTTCACTATAAGACCATTTTTCCATTTTTTTGTCTATTTTATATTATGCATTGTGTTCCAAATATCTGTACATTTAACCAAAATTGTGCGGACATTGTCTGTTTTGTTTTACAGTGTTGTTTATATGTTGTATATATCATTTACTTACAGCACTTTTCAAATATTTGAGGTCAGTATGCATTCAATTGGTCAAAAATAACTGTAAAGTATTTTACAAAAACTTTACAAACATATTCTATAACTGCTGTAAGAAACTATTTGTTCATTAAAGATCATGAGAGTTTCACTAAAAGAGATTCTTGAGCACCAAATCAACATTAAAACTATTTCTGTAAGATTATGTGAAGCTGAAAACATGTTAAAAACTGTAAAATATATTACAATAATAAAACTATTACTTTAAACTGTAATGATTGTTCACAGTTTTACAGCTTTTATTATAGTTTTTATCAGATAAATGCTGCCTAAGTGACTTTTTTTCAAAAAACACTTAATATCATACAGATTTTTGGACTTTTAATTAAGTATGCTTATAAATACTTTCTCCTTTTCCGCAGATTATGGATTCTGGAATTTCTAAACAGGCCCTAAGTGAGATCGAGGCAAGACACAAAGATATCATGCGGCTGGAGAGCAGCATAAAAGAGCTTCATGACATGTTTGTGGATATCGCAGTACTGGTGGAGAATCAGGTACATGTGTTCGTCTTTAAAGAGATAGTTCACCCAAAAGTGAAAATGCCCTCATCATTTACATCATTCCCCCCTGTGGTTTTAAACTTTTATGAGTTTCTTTCTTCTGTTGAACACAAAAGAAGATATTTTGAAGAATGCTCGTTGGGTCCCATCGATTATTCGACTTCCATAGAAAGTGTGTACTATTTGGGTACTTCCATACATACTATGGAAGTCAATGGCAAACAGCGTTTTTTAACTGCATGTTAAACAGAAGATATAAACTGAAATAGGTTTTGAACAAGTGAAAGGTGAGTAAATTATGACCGCATTTTCATTTTTGGGTGAACTATCCCTTTATTAGAGATATTTTATGTGCCATTTTACTCAGTTTTGAGATCGATTTAAGCATTTAATATTCATATTTGTCGACAGGGAAGTATGATTGACAGGATTGAGAGCAACATGGACCAGTCGGTGGGTTTTGTGGAAAGAGCTGTGGCTGACACTAAAAAAGCTGCCAAGTTCCAACAGGAAGCGCGCAGGGTGAGTCTGGAAGAGTACAGCAACTGTGTCATAAAACAAGCAATATTTATCTGTGTAGTATTTTCACGTTCCCAAATGTTTTCCAGCAAATGTAAAATAATGCAAATCACCACAGAAAAAGATGTTTTATTTGTTATACCTTTTGAAAAACGGTATTCTTCTTACACTGGATAAAATGGACTAATGTGTAGATACTAGTGCTGTCAAAAGATTAATCATGATTAATTGCATCCAAAATAAAACTTTTATTAGTATTTACATAACATATATATATATATATGCATTTTTTATACTGTTATTTATATATACACAACATTTATACATCGTAAACATACATTATGTAAATACAAATGCTATTTTTGATGCAATTAATCACAATTAATTGTTTGACAGCACTAGCTTTCTAAACAGTCTTTGTGTGTCTGAGAAGCTTAAAACATGCATTCCGTAATATAATAATACTCCAACGCTAAAATTAACCAACTTATTTGTAAGTGACAGTGTATCAATAAGCTGCTGCAAGAAAACATTTCCATATATGATTCCTTTTTTAACTGTAGTTTGAGCGCTTGTAGTTTATTGCAAGTCAGTGTATATAATGACACGATAAACCTATAGAAATGTCCCAAATTCCCAGAATGCATTGCGCTGTGACGACAGATTCCTATTCTGTATACTACTAGTTCCTAAGATTTTCAAATTGCATTTTATTTTATTTTTTTGCAGGTTTTTCTATCATTATAATTCATTACCCTTTGAGTTTCTTCTGTTCTTTCTTCTCTTCTTGCACTGATGTCCTGTTTCCTCCACGTGATTTCAACTCCTTCTTAATATGTCTGTTTTCGACACCTTTCCAAATCATCCTTTCCCTTTGCTTTCCTTCGCTGTCTTTATCTCATGATCACTTACGCCCGTGCAGAAAAAGATGATGATCATGTTGTGTTGCACAATTCTTGCGGTCATCGGAGGTTCTCTGGTCTACAGCTGGCTGACATAGGCTACAAGGTGAATATTAATGATTAAGTTAATTTATGAACTGTACACTACCTGACAAAAGGTATTCTTGTCGTCGATCCCAGTTGTAAGAGCAACAAATAATAACTTCTAGTTGATCATTTGGAAAAGTGGCAGAAGGTAGATTTTTCCAATGAATCATCTGTTGAACTGCATCCCAATCATCACAAATACTGCAGAGGACCTATTGGAACCCGCGTGGACCCAAGATTCTCATAGAAATAGATAAGTTTGGGAAAAATTCTGGTTTGGAGTTACATTCAGTATAGAGGTGTGCGAGAGATCTGCAGAGTGGATGGCAACATTGACAGCCTGAGGTATCAAGACATTTGTGCTGCCCATTACATTACAAACCATAGGAAAGGGCAAATTCTTCAGCAGGATAGCACTCCTTCTCATACTTCACCCTCCACATCAAAGTTCCTGAAAGCAAAGAAGGTCAAGGTGCTCCAGGATTGGCATGCCCAGTCACCAGACATGAACATTATTGAGCATGTCTGGGGTAAGATGAAGGAGGAGGCATTGAAGAGAAATCCAAAGAATCTTGATGAACTCTGGGAGTCCTGCAAG
>CAIGQW010054073.1:2036380-2074628 GCA_903798125.1 Danio choprae | reverse complement strand
TCCTGCAAGAACGCTTTCTTTGCCATTCCAGATGACTTTATTAATCAGTTATTTGAGTCATTGCAGAGATGTATGGATGCAGTCCTCCAAGCCCATGGGAGTCATACACAATATTAATTCTTTTTCCACTGCACCATGACTTTATATTCTATACTGTACAGTATTTCTGTTAGGTGACAAGACTTTTGTCTAAGCAAAGTCAGACCTTACTGTCCTAATTAAATAATTAAAAATCTAGGCATGATCATAGTTTATTTTGGTAAAATAAGCGTAATCTAGAGGCCTTTGCCCTTTATATAAGCCACTTCTGATACCAAATGTTCAACTAGAAGTCAAGTTATTATTTGTTGTTCCTAAAACTTGGATAGACAAAACTTTTGTCAGGTAGTGTATATTGTAAGTTTGTGAGTAACATCCTGTTTTGTTTTCCTAGAGGAAGAATTTGTCTACTGTTACAAGTCCACAGTGTCTATCAACAAATCAAGAGGAGCGTCTTAGTGCCGATGAACAATACGCATTCCCAAACACACAACATGTTTTCCAGTGCTTGTTTATCTAATTTTCCCATCGTTTTTTTGTCTTTTACGATTTTCCTGTCTCATCAGTTGGCCTTGCATTATTAGAAGCATCACAGTAAAATGCGGTGTGCAAGCTATCTTTTAGGGTTGTGGTATAAATGTTTGCTTTAATTTCAGTTGGTTTTGGATATAGCCTGTATGAGGATAACATTTATTTTTTTCGAG
Organism: Danio choprae; assembly: GCA_903798125.1. Taxonomy (NCBI): domain Eukaryota; kingdom Metazoa; phylum Chordata; class Actinopteri; order Cypriniformes; family Danionidae; genus Danio; species Danio choprae. The sequence goes on along the minus strand of CAIGQW010054073.1, from coordinate 2,073,885 downwards.
GCCTCATTTTTATAACTGACAAGTGAAACATCCTGATGAATACTGGTGCCCGCTTACATTGTGTCTACACTGGATAACAGAAATACTTTTAATTAGCGATTCTGTCTACACTGGATGTGGTGCGACATGAGCAGTAAATCTCTGACTGTAGACTGATGCCCTGTTCTGCTTTGGACAAAGAGATTTGGATCGTTTGCTCGGGCTTTTCCAGTGCGGTATGATTAACAGTCACATCCTGAGTAGAAAGTGTTAGTCTTTATTAAAAAACCTCTCTGCTGCAGTCGTTACATCAAAGGCTAATTCACCACTCGTTGCCTCAAAATGATCTCTGGATGAAAACGAAGTTAATGAGTGAAACAAAGTCTGTGGTAAATATAAAGTTTAAAGTCTGTGTGAACCGGGAGTTGCTGAGACTTTTATTTCTGTATGTCGATGTACTTCCAACTAAAACAGAATATTAAGTAGGGGGTGGGGCTTTCTTTAAGCAAACTAATGGTAAGAGGGGCATGGTTAGGAATATTTTAACTGAAGCCGTCAAACTGACATCAGCAGAGAAGACACTCCAAACGCAGAACAACAGAACCAAAACAAACTAAAGTAAATTAACTTTCACAAATTGATAGTTGGCAACACAGTGGCTCAGTGGTTAGTCTGTGTTGAGTTTGCATGTTCTCCTCGTGTTGGCGTGGGTTTCCTCCGGGTGCTTCAGTTTCCCCCCACAGTCCAAAGACATGCACTAAAGGTGAATTGAATAAACTAAATTGGCCATAGTGGATGAGTGTGTATGGGTGTTTCCCAGTACTGGGTTGCATCTGGAAGGGCATCCGCTGTGTAAAACATATGCTGGATAACCTGGCGGTTCATTCCGCTGTGGTAACCCCTGATAAATAAAGGGACTAAGGAAAGGAATGAAGGAAAATGAATGAATGAATGAAATTGATAGTTCACCTAAAGAATAAGAATGTGCGCTGGCAAAATTAACATTGTACATTTTGATTTCACATGGACTTTAAGGTTAACTAAATCTCAAAGTAATGTCAACAATGTTACCGGTAGACTTTTTTGCTCACATATTTAAATACCCCATTATAAAAAGACAACTTGAAAGTCTTGAGGGATTCAGTGGTGAATTGGAGTATGTTTACACGACAATGATGTACTAAAAACTGAATGTCTTTTTGCATTTTTTTTTACTTTCAGGCTATCAAAATGATCCCAGTTCACAGTCACACAAATCCTATTTAAAATGCATGCAAGGGCATTAGTTGGCAATGGCACTTGTACACCTAGCTGTAGACTGAACATGTAGTAGATATGCACATTATGTGACAGTTTTCACATAGACAATGATGGTATAGTTTTAAAAGCCTGTACTTTGAATTGTGTTATCAAAGTTTGCGTTTTCAGGTCTACAAAACTTTGTTGTGTAAATGAACGGCTAAAAACAATGTTTTTTTTAGTTGAAAATTGTGTTGTGTAAGGCTTTTTTTAAGGTATTGGTGTCACGGCTTCAGCGTTAGTCTTGAATAGGCTAGTTTAAATCTTTTATCTTCAGGTTATTTTATATTAGTGGAAATTATTTAAGATTTTTGTTGTTTCTGACCATTTGCTTAATGTAGATAAGTTGCACTAGTTTAGGTGATATTTTTCTGTAGACTTTTATAATTAGGAGGCACTGGAGGTGAATTTTACAGTAGGCTAACTTGAATTAATCTTTAGATTGAGGCTAATTGTGAATAAAAGCCGTTGTATAAAAATCAGTGTTATTCGTTCTTTTCTGTGTGCTTTAAATCAATAAACTGTTATTATTAATTTATATTCATATGAGAAGTTTTCTGTAGTAAGTTTTTGGGCGTCATCGACACGTTTTATCCAATGAGCGGCTGCGCGTTCGCTGATGATTGACCAATCAGCAACTACTTCCTGATCTCTAAGGTTAAACGAAAAGTTTTACCATGCGGAGTTACACGGGGACGGTTGGGGAAGATAATTCAATGTATACAATTACTCGGAGTTTTTCCAGACAACTTATTAGACTAAAGGAAATCTCGATGACACCTTGAGGAACTTATGCGAAGTAACACCGACCAAAACCCAAAGAAAATGTAGGTTTCTTTCACCAGACGGCCAAAAGCGACGTCTTTGTACTCAGTTATGGACGTGATGTTCGCTGGCGATGGAACGTCAAGATCTAAGGTATTTAAAATTCATGTTTTACTTGTGATGTTACTTATAGCAATGGGATAAAAACTCTTTATATGCAGAAATGTGTTAGAACCGAATGTGTTCATATTTTATAGTCGATTGGTTGGGAATGCAACGCTTCCAGCGCATGTAAACCAATCTTAATGTAGATGTTTTGATCGGCGTACATCAATAGCCAATGAGAGTGCAGTTCTATTGGTCACGTGGGTTATAATTTGTTTCTTAATACCGCCTTTCCCTGGAGTGACAGCAACATTAACCAATAAGATTAAAAGCGATGGCGTCGCATGTGTTTGTGATTGGACGCTTAACCTCAGATGGGCGGTACTTGTTTCGTGGTGTTTTTGTGACGGTCTGAAAATGGCGGCGAATGATCTACTACGTTAACTTTGTCGTGAATTCACACAGTGGAGCTGTGTGAAGCTAAATAATGCTTACTTTCATGTAGGATAAAAAAAGTTACTAGATGGGTCTAGTCCGGGGGCACAATTTATGTGTAAGCAATACACGAGGACTCCTTTTACCGCTGGATTTTCCCCACAGTGAGCCCGAGTTTAAGTCTTGTGGAAATATGGTTTTTATTTTAAACTTGAGGCGGAATTAGCGTATGTTGGTCGATAAAAATACGCTGCTCATTTCTCGCTTCACTCTTTATGGTGGACTGTAATATTAGACGTTGTACATATAAGCCGTATGTATAACCAATACTCCATATCGCTTTGCAATTAATTTTTTGCGACTGGATAGCGGTTGGTTACGTTAACGTTAGCTGTTGCCCGTTCACTTATTTAGCAGCGTTCAGCGTGACTAAATATCGTTTTATTTATAGTATTTTTTTCTTTTTGTGTGAGAATGTAACACTAGTTGTGAAGTATTGAAGAACACACTGAAAACGCCTAAAACCGAGCTTTTATGTGAGAAGCTGCTAACCATATTTAAAAACAAGCAGTATTAATGTAACGTGTAGTTATTTCAAAAACAATGACACTGTAATGAAGTGACTGTCAAGCCCAGTTTGCGTTTATTTCTAACGGGAGTATCTGACAGAAGCGCGTTCACGACTTGCCCGTGCACCGGCGGGCTGCGCGCGAGGCTCCATCCTGACAATGGACGATCACAAACCGCGCTACAGCAAGCGACTGGTAAGTGCACACTTCATAGTAGAGAAAAATAAAATGCTTTGCTTGAAGGGTACGTTGTGTCCTGATTAAGCATGTTGCAGAAACTTTGGCTGAAGCTGCAGAAATGTTTATTACTACACAAGTGCTGTCATTTGAATGGCAAGACTAATCTGCAAGGTGTCACTGAAGATGAGCACCGTGTTGAGGTTTTTACGATTCTGGACATGTGTCAGTGTCAGTTCAAGCTGTTTTGAAACCGTGTCTTGTTGCAGAATATATAGATTTTTTGACTGCCAGAAGGACCACGTGATCACAACAAACAGTTTCATGATCTGAAAACATCTAAAACAATTGTTTAATAAAAACTAAAATGTTATAGTATTATGCTGGCAATGAACAGTTCTGACGAATCCTTGACGTCCTTGTAAATGTGCATGTTCCCACTGACACATCAGGAACCTGAATATTTGTTTAACAACTCTTATTTTTAGGTTTTAACCCAATTAGCTGTGATTTTAAGCAAGTTGCGTATTCCACCTTGCAGGCAGTGCTTTATTTTATAAAACTGTCTTAAATGTAATAAGAGCAAACTTGAGATATTCATACTTATTTTTTTGTGACCGTTGAGTTGAGTAATTCTTAAAGTGTAATAAACTCAAGTCACCAGTCAAATTCTGCTTATTTAATCTGACAGGTCGCTTTTGCTCTCTTATTTTTAAATAAATTTATGAAATCCTTGTTAAATAAAATTTTACAATGTTTATCTTGCTAGCGCACACTGCTATTCTTTATTTGAACAATTAATCCATACATTTAATCCAAAAATTTTTGTTTTGGTAATTTGCAACTAAAGTCTGACCATTTGCTTCCATGTTTATAGGGTCAATTTCTATTGGAAGTGCACCAACATACTGGAAAGAGTCTCAGCAACTCTCGGTTCATTCATTTGTTTTTGTAACAACCCCTATAATACCTCAATTGATTGCATATTAAACGCAATTAACACTGACAAGGAGAACCCAAATATCAGAATAAAGTGAATTTATGCTTTTTAAATGGTTTGGTTAAAACCAATGCAAATTAAAGTCTCTATATGTTACTGATGCACGGTGACTTAAAGCGATTAATAAGTGATTGTTTTTCATGCCGTGGTTCTGTTTAAGGCTGGGTTTTAAAAAAATGAGTTGCACATGAAATAAAATTATTGTTCTCGAGAGACATACCTGAGAATTTTTCTAAAGGCTAAAATGGTCTGAAATCATCAGTTTGCTTGGTTGCCCAAATATGAGTTTGGGATGGAGAGAAGGGAGGGTTGGAGAGAGTGTTGTGTGCAGACTGGAGAAGTGATTAGATTGGTTCAGCAGACCATGTGATCAGACATGCGGAAACGGGAAGAGGAGTGGGAGGGGGGCACTGCAGAGGCGAAAGGATGACAGAGGAGACCAGACGGCAGATTTTCTCATTTTGAGAGGCTGGAAGACATGCAGGGATGGAGAACGGACAGGAGGTGCTTACGCTTGTTGACGGGGGGATGTTGCTGATGAGAAGGAGAGGCAGGAAAAGGAAAAGCCAACAGAGGGATGAAGATGTGACACTGAAGGTGCGAGGTGTGTAGTGTCTCATTGCCCTCCACAAGGGCTTCCTCCTAGCGCACTGCAGTCTAGGCTTGATGAAAGATGGGGAAGAAAGACAGCGTGTGGAAGAGCACAGAAAAGGTGTTAGTCCTTGGATTAGTTGTGTTGCCATTAATTTTCCTACATTCATACTGATTTATTGAGTGATTTGATCTTCGGGTGTTCCCTTCCTGTGCTCTGTTGTTGATGTCAAATGAGGACACTTTGTAGTACGAGTTGTTCAGTGTCACTCTAAAGGCATATTCGTTGCTTTAGTCACCAGGAGATCCTGTCGTGAGTGGGAAAGATTGAGAGATGCAGTGATACAGCAGCAGAGACTGGCAGGATTTGCGCACTGACCCAGCGGATGTGAAAACTGCAGGTGTTTTGACCAAGGATGGACTATTGAGTATTGAAGTACTTGAAAATGGTTGCAGTAGTTGATCATTATTGCATCTTTTAAAAATGTCTGTTCTTGATGTGTTTTGGTTGTTTACAAGTGCGTTTTGGGTGGTGCCTTGCAGTCTGATTGGTTAGGGTGGGTACATGGTGACTTTCAATTTGTGACAGCAGTTTAATATTGCTTAATGCAAGCTCTTCCATCAAAAAGCAACCAGACAGAGCATGATTGATGTGCTTGAACTGAACACAGGTGAGCTTTTTAGATAAAGAGTTCATGTAATTGACTACTGTGTTTAGGTGTCTATGTAAAGCTTTATTTTGATTGTATTTTTGGAGAGGAGCATGGCCTGTGGCAAATTGTGGCAAATAACCTGAAATACTGCACAGTCATGCTCATTTCATAGATTTTTTTTTCCTTGCCTTTTTTTCCTCTTGTCTTTGAGAGGGTGTGACGACAGGGATTTAGGAAGCGTGTGATTGGCTAGTGGCTCCACATCACCATAGAGACATTGAGGGCAGAGGCAAGGGCGAGCAGAGGAGGGTCTTATTGTTTGGTTCAATGTGTGCCTGTTATTGTTACTCGCCTCCTTTTGATGAACAGCCTTGCGTCATTCAAAATGGTGAACAAGCATCATTTCAGATACTTATTTTTTTCTTAGTGAAATTCTGCTTATGTCTCTATAATATGTACACAGCCATTTGAAAGTTGGAGATCAGTAAAATCAAAATTGGACATTTACATTGCTATTAATATTTCTATTTCAAATCAAATTTATGATCAGTTGTAATTTATGATGTTCAAATGGAGTTTAAATGTGTGACAGATTCTAAGAGATTATTTTAGTTGTAATACTTCAGTTGAAGTATTTATTGAGCATTGAATTGGCATATTAAAATGTTTTCTGGCATAATGTGATATTGAAAACTGCATTAATAAAAAGTGTAGACTGGGTGCCACAATATGGGTTAAAGAAATAAGCATACAATTGAAAAGCAACAAATCGGTATTATGTATTGTTTTGATTGTTCTTAAGATGTCTTTCTGAATCCTTAATGTAATTTTCATATTTATTTTTGGAATTTTTAGATTTTTTTTTTTTTTCCGTTTCTACTATTCCTGGATTCGTATGTTTGCTTGTTTTATGTACCCAGTGTGGCAAACCCTATGGACCATACATCTGTATGTAAATTTGGAAACTCCAATAAAAAACTGAACTCATTAAAAACAAATTAATTAATGATGCTGAAAATCTAGCTTTTTCATCACCAGAAAAAATGTTTTAAAATATTGAACTTAAATTCTTTAATTGGTTTTGATCAAGTGAATGCATTCCTGAGCGTAAGAGATTTTATAAACATTTTCAATCATCTTTGTAAAGTGCAGTTCTGGTTTTAAAATGTGTGCATAAATGAACTCACCTGTAAACATTTTCTATATTAAACAGAAAAGTGAATGTGTCCATTTGAAAATAACCACCACCACCACCACAACAACAATTCTACACCAAGACTTCTCTACATTGAGTCATTTATGATGTTTTATTAATAGTTGTTGTGTGTGGGCTAGTGCTTGTGATGGGGGTAAGTTATGTAGTTAGTGTATGTGTGAGATTGTGGGCAAATGTGTCTTTTACCCTAGTGTAGGTGTGCGCTTAAATATCCTGTCAAGTTGGAGCCGTGGTGATTATACAACATTTGTTCGACATTCAGAAGGACTGAGTGTATGCGGAGGAATACTGTTGCTCTGGCATTGGCTTTTCATTGTTTCATTCTCTCTCTCTCTCTTGTCTTACAGCGGTCTGGCACGCGGAGGCGTTACCAAGACGATGGCATTTCCGACGACGAGATCGATGGAAAGAGGACTTTCGATCTGGAAGAGAAGCTACACAGCAGCTTTTTCAACTCAGACCGAGTCAAACGCATGGAGGGCAAAGGTGAGAGACTTCCAGCTTTTTATAAAGCTCTTCAAACAATCAGCCCCTTATAGAGAGTCTAATTTAACATTGCCTGTATTTTATTTTTATTTTTTAAAGACTTCTCGTATGAGTATGTCCAGAGGCATGGTCTCCGGGATCCTATCATCTTTGAGAAGCCAGAAGGTCTTGGCATCAAGTAAGAGATTGTGCTTCTTTTATTCGTCCTCTATTCTCATTACTCCTCTACATTAAAGGTTTAGATCTGAATCTAATTTACATTTTATAATATTTTAATTTTAGAATGCCAGATCCAGACTTCACTGTAAATGACGTGAAGTTGTTTGTAGGTAAGTGTTTTTGTGCTGTTGAATCTTAATGTTGACTGACATCAGTTAACCTGCTTTGGGATATGCTTGCCTCTAATCTCTGTTAATAGGAAGTCGACGGATAATTGACGTGATGGACGTGGCTACTCAAAAAGGGACAGAGATGTCGATGGCCCAGTGGAGGCGCTACTACGAGACTCCTCACTCTCAGAGAGAAAAGCTTTATAACGTAATCAGCCTTGAGTTTAGCCACACTAAACTTGAGACCCTTGTCAAAAGACCCTCCACGGTAGGCACCTCAACTCTTTTACATGTAAAAAATAAATAAAAAAATAAGGTATTATTATTTTGGCCAGTCTGTGATGGTGGGATTTTCCATATTGGCATAGGTGGACATGATTGACTGGGTGGACAACATGTGGCCTCGACACTTAAAGGAAAGACAAAGAGATTCTACAAACTCTATCATGGAGATGCAATACCCCAAAGTGCAAAAGTGAGCAATTTTTTAGATCCTTTGTCTCTATAAATGGTACTTCATATTATATAAAGGTGTTAAAATAAAGAGAGCCTGGTTATCAGAATAATAATGAGGCTGCTTTATCATTCCATTTTGTATGGCTCATTACAAAGCCCTCTTTGTTTATTCTTGTTTTTGATTTATTATTGTTATTATTAAAAAATAAAAGATGTTGTGTATTCATTTCCCCATTTTTATTTGTATGTGTCCAGGTACTGCCTGATGAGTGTGCAGGGCTGTTACACAGATTTCCACGTAGACTTCGGAGGCACATCTGTGTGGTACCACATACATAAAGGCTGCAAGGTCAGAAGGGTCATTGTATTGTTTTTAAAGATTTTTATGATCCAAAATACTCCTTAAAATGTAGTATGTACAGTAGTCAATATTTGAAGTGGTTCAAAACCTTTCATCAAAGTTGTCCTAAAACTATTAAACAACACCCCTTCTTGCCTTATTTTGAAAAACATTTTGATCCACTTCAAATGTTAACTACTATATGCTTTTAATTCTGATGCTGATTTGATGATAATAAAATGGAAAATTATTATTTGTTTATTAGTTGTTGCTTAATATTTGTTTGTGGAAGCATCGATAAATGGTACATTCAGAGGAACAGCATTTATATTAAACACATTTTTAAAGCATCTAATTTATTATATTTTTGCTATTATATATTAATCTCCTTTACCCCAGCTTGCTATCAAAATATTTTTGGCCTTAAGTGTGATTTGTCTCTGTCTGCTACAGGTGTTTTGGTTAATCCCTCCCACGCTTCAAAACCTAGAGCTTTATGAGAACTGGGTGTTGTCAGGGAAACAAGGCGACATCTTTCTTGGTGACAGGGCGACTGATTGCCAGAGGATTGAGCTCAAGCAGGGCTACACGTTCATTATTCCATCAGGTAAGCCTGAAAGACATAAACAGAAACACTATAATGCTGTTTTGAAGTGAATGGTTAAAATTTCACATGTTTTAGTATTGAATGAAAGATTGGTTTTAAAATTGTTCATTTGCATTTTTTTTAAGTGTGATTACATAAAGAACTGCATTAAATATGGTAACTTCATTGGTTGAGATTAGATTCAGGGATACTTTTGGGTTTAGTACATAGTAATTGCCTAACGCTTATGAGTTGTTGTTGTTGTTGTTTTTTTAGGTTGGATTCATGCTGTGTACACACCAGTGGACACGCTTGTCTTTGGTGGGAATTTTCTACATAGTTTTAACGTCCCCATGCAAATGGACATTTCCGGCATTGAAGACAGGACACGGGTGAGGACTACTTTCACTAACATTTTCAGTTTTTGGATAGCAGTTTGTTATTAATCAGAGGCTCTCACACTGGAGGAAGGTTTTTGTAGTTGCTGTAACCCCTGTTAGCTCCAAAAGAGCTTTGAACAATTTTAGGGTAGGGTAAAAATCCAACAAAATTTGAACTACTTGTGATGTAAGTCAATGTTAGTACGCCCTTAAAGACTGCTTGTTGCTGGGACTCATCAACATCCATAGTAGGGAAAAAATTACTATGGAAGTCAATGGGTCAAACAGCAATAAGAACTTTTCAAAATAACTACTTTTGTAAAAAAACATTTTGAGCAGGTGAAGGATGAGTAAATTATGACAATTCTTTGGCCAAATAACCTTTTAATAGTTAATGGGGAGATTGCTCTGGTGGCTAGTTCCTATAACTACCTTGTGCAGAACCTTGCAAGGACATTTTTGGTTCGAAAAATGTATTTCATGAAAATAAAAAGCTCCTCAATTCATAGCGAGCTCTGGTTGTCCTCAGGTACCTGTGAAGTTCCGCTATCCGTTCTTCTTTGAGATGTGCTGGTACGTGTTGGAGCGTTATCTCTACAGCCTGACCAACACCTCCCACCTCATCCCGGAGTTCCAGAAACACTCCCTGGGCATCGGTTGGTGCATAGACTACACTTTCTCTTCCTCTTTAGATTTGATTTTAATAAGTGCAGATTTATTGAGCTCTCTTTCTGTCCTGACTTTTCTGCACAGGCTTGAAGCAGGAAAACGCTGAGGTTCTGAATGGGCATGCTAAAGAGGAAAGAGATGAGATGGAGGCCCCCTCTCCACCTAGCGCACCAGGGGTGAAGACTCACTTGACTGCTTTCGAGTTGGAAGGCCTGTGGAGGCTGGTGGGGAAGCTGGAGTCGCTGCCCTCGCATAAGAAGTGTGTGCCTTCAGGAATACATAACGCTGCTGCCTTGCTGCAGGACATACGGGTCAGAACTCATGCATATTGTCATTTACACATCTGGTTTTGGAAACCGTTATTCTGTTGTACTTGCTGGTGATGTTTCTAAAAGTGTGTGGGTTTATGTTAGAAATGTGATGTGTTTGGAATTATTTCAAATTAGATTTTGTTTATGAAAAACCTAATCAGCTTTTTGAAATATGATGAAACTGTTTGTTTTCTGTCAGGCATTGTTGAAAGAACATGCAAATGACATCCCTAAACTTTCTTACACTGGAAGACCCATTGTCAGATGGCCCAAGAGGGTAAGATGACCAAATTCTTTCTTTTTTTAATTAGCACTTTCCAGAAAAAACACCATGTAAATAACTTCATTTTTTGGACTAGTTTTATGACTTATTTTATGCTATGCAGTCGTCTAAAATTAAGACATGGAACATCATGGTATTATTTGTTTAGCTTTTCTTTTAATATATTTGTTCTGACTAGGACTGAACAAAATAGTGAAATAAAAGATATCATGAAAATATATTATGAGAACAATTGTATTATTGCATTGGAATACAATGCAAGTTGTATGAAGTTGTATGACTGGCTGCAGTTTTATGAAATAAATGTACGCTCTACCACATTGACTTTAAAACTGGCAGCGCATCCTTTTATTTTGTCAGCAAGTAAAATTAGAGTTACTGTACTAAGACCTAAATATTAGTACTGCAATTATACAATAAATTATATTTTCTCCTTTCTTAGTGTACTGTAAAATGGTGTGCTGCCTTCATTAAGTTTCTTATTTTCTGTTATTTATCATTTTAAATCTGTAAGAATAAAATTCTAACAGTTATTAATTTGTAGTCATGTTAAGTAAGTCGAGATGTGGCCAGTGGAAAAAATCAAATAGACAATTTCACAGCACATTTTTCAAAAGATTGGGAAAACGTGTGGATTCACACTTTCTCTCAGAAATAGTTTGATTTCACAGTAAGCAACAGGGAATTAGACATAAAATCTTTGAAATTTTGAAACACTGATACAGTTTTGTCATGTAAACTGTCATGTTTTTTTTCTTTTTTTTTTTTGTTTTCAGCGTAAATCGTCATGATTTGTTGTTTTATTATTTTTATTATCATTATTATTTTAAATCCAAATTATTGTAATACATTTGCAATATGTCATTTTATTTCTGACAGCGTCATTATTTGAGATTATTGGAGCAATAGAGAATGTTATTTGATTTGAGTCATTTTCTTTGCTGCTTCATTTGATTGTATCTAAACCCATCACACTGCTTATCTCTCTTTTTTCTCTCTCTCTGTCTCCCTCTCTCTCTCCCTCCCAAGCCCCCCTGGTACCAGCCCCCTCCTCCCCCTCCACCTGTCATGCGTCCCAAGCTGGCGACCACACCTATTGTCCCACGGCCTGTCAAACCAGCATCCAACATGTCGGTCCTGCGCCGGCGCCGCGTGCGTTGCAAACGCTGCGAGGCCTGTCTGCGCACAGAATGTGGCGACTGCAACTTTTGCCGAGACATGAAGAAATTTGGCGGCCCTGGCAAACTCAAACAGACCTGCGTCCTGCGCCAATGCCTCGCTGTGAGCATTTTCCCATTAAGCATCTTTGTTCCTTTGTTTTCATGTATTGATTAATATCTCTTTCCGCAATCTCTCAACAGCCTGGTCTGCCGCTTTCTGCTGTGTGTGAGATCTGTGGCGAAGGCAATCAGGAGACCAGTGAAGAGCTGATGGAGTGCTCCAACTGTGCTCAGATTGCACATCCCAGCTGTTTGAAGGTACAAACATTATTACCAGCTCAATCCTGTACTATTATTTTATATGATTAATTGGAAAGCACTAATTAAACCTTTTTCAAAAAAAGGAGATTAAAACTCATTCACTACTGAAGAAAATGTCTATTAACCTGAATTATATTAATCTTTGCATATCCACTATATTAAACTGTTATAAGAAAAAACACTTCTTGATTAGAAACAAGAGTATGATTGATATTCTTTTCAGCAAAAGCCAGTGGTTATGTGCACTCCTGAAACGTATAACATTCTTTATTTTTTCAGACATTTTTGTTTGTATATATTATAGAGATGAATCCTTTATTGAAACTAGTGAAGTGGTTCAGTCAAGAGCAGTGAGGGATTTTTCTCTTTCTTGTTTGAATGGCATTAATGATGCAGACAGGATAAGGTTTATTAGGTAACCGTCACTTAAGCTCTGATTGAATCTTTCCAAATTGTTCCTCTCTTTTTTCGTCTCTTTTTTCGTCTATGATAAGAATAGATTCTTATCATAATTTTGTCATTCAAAGCAGGCTATTTAGTTATCTTTACATTTTTTTTGTAATTGTTTTATTATTGAATGGTTTATTGTATATGCTTGAACATTATACGTTTTTACATTTCCAAATTTGGAATTTTATACTGAATATTAAACTTACACTAATCAAACCTGCGTTTAATTAATCAATAATACAGAAAGAAAATATAATTTAAAAAAAATAATATTAGGTGATGTTTTTTTCACTATAAAGGTTCTTACTGTTGTAAATCAATTTAATGCATCCTTGTTAAATAAAAGCATTTTTACTGAAACCAAATTTAGACTTAAATTTATGTGAAGATATAATGCTTTTATCATTGTTACTGATTTTATCCGTTGTTCACTATGGTTAGGATGTTTTTTCTGGTTTGTTGGCTTTTATTGATTTGAGCACTCTACTTGATGTACTGGAGAAATGATGTACACCAGCAGTTTAACCATTGTAAAACTCTTCTCTTCTGTCTGTGTAGACGTCTGGTGAGGGAGTTGTGAACAAAGACCTGCCGAGCTGCTGGGAGTGTCCCAAGTGTGTTTTGGGAAAAGACACCGATTCTGAGGTAACACATTTTTACAAGATCAAGCGTTCGTCTCTCACACACTGATAAAAATTTTTATTGAGGCGTTCCCCTCATGTTTGAACACACATTCAGGCCTTTGAAATGAAGGAAGCTTTACTTCTTTGTTCTAATGCTACTAGCTTTTGCAGGCTTGCGTACACTCATTCATTTGTAGAAAGGCGCATGCTGAGAGCTTACTGTGTTGTACACACCAGGATCTGTGTGTGTACCAGTAACGCTTGTTTTCCTGTGTGCCAGTCGTCAGGCAGCGGTGATGACATCACTGCACAGGATGGGTCAGGGGGGCGAGGGGGCGAGGGCGGGGCGTGGCATGGGGTCGGGCGGCCCCCCTCTTCTCTCTCTCACGGCTCGCTCCAGAAACGGGCAGCAGCCCCTGAGCAGCGGCTCAGGAAGAGGGTGAGAGGATCCGCCTTCCTCCCGCCACTGCAGCCGCATGCACAGACGCTCTCATACGCCTGTCTCTGTTCCCCTCTCTGCTCGCTCTACCTCCTGCAGTAAACCTGTTGTTCCACCTTTTATTTTTACTTTATTTTTGATTTTGTCTGTCTCCTCCCGCTCTCTTTGGCCCACCCTGCCCTGTTCATCATCATTATCATTGTGCCCCATCACTGCTATTACTGACCGAGGGTTTACCAATCAGTTTTGTGTTTTTGCGGCTTGTGTGATTCCCTTTTAATGATCCTAATGTGTTCATCACTGTTTATCTTTTTCTGTTCAAGTTCAGATTAACCAGGGTGTGTTGTTCTGTTTTGCAGATTAAATTGGATGGTGGTAAATCACATGTAAGTAACACATTTTGTTGGTTTATCAATGCTTGAATGAGTATCTGAATTTCTAATGAAAGCACTAAATGTATATTTTTCTAAAATAATCTTACAAAATAATTTTTGTCATTTCCACAAAAGGTAAATGTTTTTTAATTATTTATGATCAAGAATAACATTTTAATCCAAAATTATTTGTAAATGTCATCTCACACTCACACGCATCTGAATCTCAAAAAAATCATAAATCATAAATGATGGAAATTAGATAATAAATGGCTTTTGACTAGGGTTGCTGCATTAATCAGTGTTTGGCTGTACACTATATTCCCATATAGTTTAAAACTAAAACAGCAGTCACAGCAGGATTCAGATTTAATTTATTGCATACTGAGACCAAAAGATGATTGACAATTTTAATATACCACAAATTGATTGCAGCACCTGACGCTTGCACATTATGTGCACAGTGGTAGACAGAGTCATCAAGCATTTGAGCAATACATAGCCTAATAAAATATTGCTTCAGTAAAATACTACTTAAGTAAAAAGTCCTCTCTTTAAACCTATATAGTCCTCTAAATAATCCTTTTTCCTTGGTATATAACAAAAATGTGTGTCAAAAAAGTCACATGGCAAAATGTGTTAATTAAGAAGAACACCATGTAAACGCTGTATTTTTTTATCTGTTGTGTGATGCAGCAGCAGGGAAAGTGCATGGCTATTAATTTGTGTTATTGTTACACATGACAGTGTGATTTTATAAACCACTTTTTATCAGGTACACAAATTTGATCATTCTTTCAAGTCTCTAGTGCTGATTTCTCCATTTCAAAATCACTTTTACTCTGTTACTTTTATGAATGTTTTGTTTTTCGAATGCAATTTAGTGGAGTAAAAATACTGTAGTGAAGTAAAAATAAAAGTTAAAATGATTACCTGTCCACCACTGTATGTTCACACCACATCCAACCAATAGACTTTGGTGTCATTTGTAATACTAATTCTGTGGCAGAATAATTTGTGTGTGTGTGTGTGTATGTATGTATATATATATTTTACTTATTTTCTCTCTCAAATATTCTTCCTTTCAGAAACGCAAGTCTTCATCTCTTGATCCCCGGGTGGCTAAAATCTACCGGAGACATGGGATGGAGCACGATGATGATTCGGGCAGCGATGATGACGGAGACAGCGGCAGGATGTCTTCAGTGCGCAGCAGCGGCGGCGTCTCCTCGTCCCGCAGAGGTTATGGAGCCAGCAGACGAGGCGTTTGGAGAGGCTCCTCACAGCGGGGCCCTCGAGGGGGGGGGAGCCTGTCCTCAAGTTCCCTCAAAATGAGGAGAGGACTCGGAGCAAGAGGAGAGAGAGGAGGTCGAGTGAGGTTACGAGGAGGATCGCAAATGAGGAGACGGCGGTATGAAACTGAAGACGATGACGACGACGATGATGATGATGATGATGACGACAATGATGATGATGACGATGATGATGAGGAGGATGATGATGAAGATGACAGCGATGAAGACAGGCATATGAGCCGGTCAGAGAAAGAGCATCGATCCAGGAGACGAAGACGGAGAGGCAACGACTATGATGATGATGACGACGAGGATGATGATGATGAGGAGGACAGCGAGGAACAGGACTTTGAGGGAGAGGACGATGAAATGGAAGACTTGGATGATGGAGGGGATGAAGATGATGAGGATGGAGAAAACCAATCCGACTCTGATCCTGATCCACCAGTTTTGCTTGTCTCAGATTTGAACGATGACCTGCTGAACGATTCCTATCTGACTGTGACCCTCCATCGGCCACGAAAGGCCAAACGTGACCCTGGCTCCATTGTGCCTAAACTAGAAGCGGCGATGTCCCCCCGCACAGGTGGCGGTTCCGGCTTCATTCAGCGCAAAACTCTTCCCAAGGCGCGGCTCAGGACCAGCAGCTCCACCCCTGCTGGAAACGGCGTCTCTCAAGCTAAAAGCGGGCGTCCCACAAGGCGAAGCTCCAACCAAGATAGCCGAGAGAGAGACACGGCGTCGCCCTCTTCCATGTCATCTCGCTCCTCTGTTTCTCCACCTCCTCCTCCTCCAGCCATCACCTCCTCTCCTTCCCTTCTCTCTCATCCTTCATTCCGCGATGTAGGAAACGAACTCGGCTGTGAAAAGGACATTTGGGTGTCAGTGTTTCGTTACCTGGATCGGACAGATTTGGCTGTATGCATGAGAGTCAGCAAGGCTTGGTTTAAATGGTAAGTGTAGCGCAGAGTTAAGGACTAATGTACCCTAGATGGAACAAGTTTTTCTTTTTATTTACTTGTTTTTTTTTTTTTTTTTTTTTTTTTAAATGCATGTTTTAACTGAACCAAAGGCCTGTTTATGCTTTGTCTTCACAATTAGTCACACTAATCTATTTTGCAATTTTGGATGGCGATCTAGGCTAGTTTTTAGCCATGTTCAAATGCTCATGAGGAAGAGTACTTGTGTGTTCAGCTAAGTCATGTAAATTGGCTGTTATGTGGCAATATTAATATACACAGCTCACTATGAACACTCAAGTCCTTTGCTTAAACATTTCCTAACTTTTATTAATCATTCGTTTAGGTTCAAGTGGTATTTGTAATATAGTGGATATATGTACATGCGTGTGTATTTATGTACTTGGTCATAGTCAGTGTTTCCTTAAAAAAACAGTACTGCTAAGTGGGCATAACAATGTTAGCAGGGCATGCTGACATTCATGTGAGATATGCATGAACATTTATTCATACTGAAATATTTAACCCACCAAACCTCTTGCACAAAAGAATCATCTTAGTGTGAATGGGCCTGAACAAAGTTTTTATACATCGTGTGGTACTACATGAAGCCAAATAAAATAGAAAATGTTTTGCTATAGCTATGCCTCCAAAACCAAGTAGGGTTAGGATTATTGGAAAAAGTGCAAGTGCTTATCTGTCAGTTGTTTACAATGCAACTTTAAGGATGTTTTAACAAAGACACATTTGCATTAATTTCTGCAAGATTGATCATGTCTTTTAGTTTTAATTTTGGACTTGCAGGAGTAAACCTTTTTAATAAAGGACACTGAACTTTAATTAATGTGATCTTTTATATTGATTTTATTTATTGATATTACTTCTGTTTTGCTTCTGCTGTAGGTGTTGTGATAAGCGTTTATGGACACGGATAGATCTGAGTCGCTGTCGGGCACTCAGTCCTCAGGCTGTGACAGCTATCATTAAACAACAACCCGTGACCCTTGACCTCTCCTGGACACCTGTGTCAAAGAAACAGCTGGCCTGGCTCATTCATCACCTCCCAAGTACAGTTCATCCACTAATCTGTCTGTGTGAAATCTATTTACAATGTTTATTTTGTTAGCACACATTGATATTCTTTAGATGAACAATTAATCTGTGCAAGTTAGTCCACTGAGGAAAAAAAAGAAGTTAGTTTTGGTAATCTTCAATCAAATTTTGATCATTTGCTTCAGCGTTTGGAGTGGCGGTCCTTCTCTGATTTCAGTTTGACAACGATATTCTTAACCATGCCCCTATTAATTTTAGTTGGCTATGTAGGAATGAGGCGCAAAAAGAAAGTCCCGCCCCTATTCACTATTCAGTTTCAGTTAGAAGTAGGGTTGGGTACCGAAACCCAGTGCCAGCGGTATGCACCGGACCGAATCAGCATATGAATTTGGTGCCTAATTTCAGTGCCACTGATGCTGAGACAAGGACGTACGAAGCATCAAGGGGTACAATAAAGGCACACATAGGTACGCATTGTGTCACACCATCTCTAAACATTTAATTCTAAACAACTTGGAGGGATACGGATGCCATCGGCGTTGTTAGGCGTTTGTTCTTGTTGCTTAGGGAACGCACACGTTTGCAATGTGCGTAGTACATCGCATTCAGTGAGCGACTCCCTTCCTTTTCATCAACACACATGATTGCGTTCATCAAATTTGCTTAAACTAAGCAATCTAAAGTATGGCTAAATTTTTCAAGCAATGATTCTGACACAATAATGTGTAGCAGATGCTTTACAAAAGTTGTGTGTAAGGGAGGAACCCGTCAAACTTAATGAAACATTTGAGGGCACAGGGAATCAAATTAAAGTCAGAGGAATGCACTGTCTTTAACAGCTTGCGACATCATCTGGCACTCACTGAGTACGTTTACATGGACACCAATACTCCGATATACCAATATTTTAATATGATTAAGAGTCCACCATGTAAACAGCAATATTTGATTACCTTAAAGGACCACAGACACCCGCATCACGAAATGCGGAGATTTTTTCTTTCCATTCGGCGTGCAGTATCAAATTCCATTAAAACAACACTCTTCACTCGTCTTTACTTCATATTCTCATTCAATACCTCAGTTTGTCAAAGGGGCATGAACAATATGTTGCTGAATGAAAGTGAAACTGCTGAACTGCAGTTAAAGTCGAAAAATTAAAAATGAAACTCCGGAGGAAACGTGGATGGATTGATTAATGTCATTGCGTCACCACGCTATGTGCTATAACATGTAAAACGGGATCATAAAAGGAACATTTAAAAAGCAACTCGTTTAAACACCTTAATCATATTATTGTCTTAATCAGATTAAGGCAAATAATTCGATCACTGATGTCCATGTAAACGTAGTCACAAAAATGTGTTCCCTGATTTTTATTAATGCGTTTCCACAGGTTAGTAGTAAGGGAATGTAAGGTTAATTGCATAATGCAAATCTTAAATTCATGCTAACAAACAAATGATCAAAATAATTTTTTTTAAGTCATCCACCATAATTTTGTGGCTGAAAAGTATTGATTTAGCACCGGTATCGAAATAACCCCAAACGATACCCAACCCTAGTTAGAAGTACATCAACATACTGAAATAAAAGTGTCAGAAACTTCCGGTTCTTAAAAATGTAAAGAATTGTTCCACGTTTAATCCTAAAACAACCTTTCTCTCTGTCTGTTTACTTACAGGTTTAAAAGATCTAATAATGTCCGGTTGTTCTTCATTATGTGTATCCGCATTAAGCTCACAGAGCTGTCCGAGTTTGCGAACTCTTGATCTGTGTTGGGCTGTGGGCGTCAAAGACTCGCAGATAAAAGATCTTCTTGTGCAGCCAGGTTAGGCACTCATAACTCTTATTAACTCTATCATTATCATTTATCATTTATTAACTTTAGCATTATCCTTCTCCTGTCCCGCAGGCAGTGAAAGTCGCAGTCGTCTCCGAGGTTTGGTCAGTCTGCGCTTGTCTGGTTTGGACATGAGCGACTCTGTCATTAAGACGATGGTTCGACACATGCCTTCACTGCGCCAGTTAGATCTGTCCTACTGTCAGGGCCTCACAGACCAGTCCATCAACCTGCTCACCGCTGCTGGATGCAACACTCGCAACACACTCAGACAGCTCAATCTATCAGGTACGCTCCATATTATCAAAGTGCTCAATTTGTGTAAGTGGTACTTCCGGTGCTGAGGTGTTGTGACTCATTGTGATTGGTCCTGCAAAAACAAGACTCGCTATATACTGTGTTTAGTTAAGCACTATACCCTAAGCCATCTAGTGTATTATCTATATAATATTATTTTGTCATTTAGCACTGATTGTCCAATATTCAATACTTATTAAATTAAGTTTATTATTTGGGTATTTAAAAAACACTTTATGTTTTTGGAACTTCCAGTATGACCACTGCATCTACTGTGTCTTAAATTCAGTTTCAGATTAAAATAAAGACCAGTAAAATTATATATAATGATATAATGTAGATGTTTCCAAGGGAGCAAATTGTCTTCTGCAGCTTTTGGAATTGGCAGCTTAAAGTAGGAAAGCTAAGATGTTTTAAATGAGAATTCTGGTCCTGGTACATTTTACCTTTTTAAAAAAATTTTTTATATATATTATTGATATTTTGGTTTAATAGTATCTGGCATTTGATTAAATGTAAACTTTTATAGCTTTTCTCTTTGAAACAACTGCACAGGAAACGGTAACATTTTAGTGAGCTTATAAACTTGCAAATGTAATAAAACCCCTGAATTCAAAGAAACTAACAAGAATTGTGAGACAGAAGAAACTGAATTGTGATTTTTATAAACCCAGAATTCCACACATAAAACTCAAAACTATAAATAAATAAATAAATAAATAAAAATAAAAATTGCGAGAAACAAGTAAAACAAAACAAGACAGAATTGAGAAATGTTAACTCAAAAAATTGTGTAAATTTAAATTAAAAGCAGAAGTTATGAGAGAAATTACGTCAATTCTTAAATCTACTTTTAAAATATTTTTATTCTGTTCTGCGGTGGAAAAAATGTCCATAAGCGTTACATAATGGGCATATTCTGCTAAGTGTGTGTGTGTGTGTGCGCCTTGTATTCCTAATGTTAAGTATAGCAATAACGGTAAATTCTGACCTTCTGTGGACTTAAATCACACAGAATGAAGTTTTGTGAAATGTAAAAATGCAGACTGTTTCCTTTTTAGTGTTTAATTTAGGAGTAGGGTTGGTGTATGGGGATAGAATATAGAGTTTGTACAGTATAAAAAAGAAACATTATCCATGCAAAGTCCCCATAAAGATAGCTGTGTGTGTTATTGACTTATGTTTTGATCTTCTCCTCAGGTTGTAATAAGCTGTCAGATGGCTGTCTCTCGTATATGAAGCGATTATCTGCTCTGGCTCTTCTGGATCTGCGGGGCTGCAAGAATGTGACCCGACGCGGCTGCGAAAACTTCATCTCTGACCTGTCCTACTGCACCGTATTCTGCCTGACCGATGACAAACTCATTCAGAGAGTATCCTAACTCGCCCACAAACACACACACGCACACATTTACATATATATACATATATATATATATACACACACACACAGCTCAGCTTAGCGAGCTCACGAGTGCTCCATCCCACTCAAACACAGGCACGTCTAGCCTGACTGAGAGGATGAGGCTGAGGAACACAGACGGACGGCCGTTCTTCTAGATGCAGGTGGAAAACAGGCTTATTTCCTGTGGTGGTGTGTCTTCGGGAGGATTTGATTTCCAGCACCCAATCGAATCTGATTCAGAAACATCCAGCGTGTGGCTTTTTCTTCTTCTCTGGACGTTCAGCCTAATCCAAAGTGAATTCTTCAGGAGAATCTGAACTGCGTCATCCAAGAAGATTGTTCTGGTCCAGAAGCAGCCACTCGTGTGTTTGCCGTGGCATCAATGCTAGGTAAGCCGTAAAAAAGAAGAAAATGGCAGGTCCTGATAGTTGTCATCCGCCACACTTGATGAGGGAATGTAGTGGCAGCAGTGATAGTCACACAGATGGTTCACTCATACTCTTAGAGACTTTTGTGTCTGAACACGGTTTAGTGGTTTTGAAAGTTCTGCCGTGAAAACATGCAAGTTTTGACTCAGTCGCACCAAAACTGCGCTCACTCTTTCTTAGTTTTCGGTCATCTGATGGTTTGTTCTTCTGCTTGCTGTCTAACAGGCGATTCACCTGCGTTCTCCTGTTCGGTCTAAACTCACGGTTTAGGCTAAATTGTTCCATTTACCCTGGGAAAGCTATAATTTAAGTGCAACTTGTAGCAACATAATAGCAATTATTTTCGGAGGACTTTTTAAAAATGGAGAAGTTGCTGTTCCTTTTAGTTTGTTTGGGTTTTTTTTTTTCATTAAAAAGCAGAAAAATAAAAAGTGGAAAGCAAACAAGGTGTTTGATTTTTGCTTTCATTATTAAATGCTTGCATTACGGTTAATATATATATTTTGCATTACGGGTTAATCAATTTATAGTATATTATACATTATCAAAGTTTTTTTTTTTTTTTTTTATGGAGCCACAATGTTCAAAGTATGAAGTTTCCTTTAAATGTAAATTAGTTAGTTGTTTGCAGTAAGAGTGTGTTTGTATTGTCTTTTATTCTGAAAAATGTGAAAGGATGGAAGAAACATGGAAAAAAATACACTAATTCACAAGTTTCTTAGTTACAAGAAACTTTATAAGTATTATCTTCGTAATCCATACATCATATGCTCAGCAATAAGTCCTCAGAAAGCTTATAAAACAAACCCTGAGACAAAATAAATAATTGAATGGATAGTTCACCTTAAAATTAAAAATCTTCATATGCTGTTGTGGATTGTCGGTGTCCAATGAACATCTCCTTTTGTTACATTACAACAGAAAGCTATACAGGTTTGGAACAACGTGAGGGTGAATTTTAGTTTTTAATTTAAGGTGAACTAACCCTTTAATTGCTCTTTAATACATTAACACATTCAGCTCCAAAATGAAGTATAAAAGCATTTTTACATGTAGTATTTACATTCACTCCAAACGCTGGATTGATTCAAAGGAGAAAGGGTTGAACTTGTATCCAGATCCGCGGTAGAATTTATTCTGAAACTCCACCCTGGACAGAAAAAGGAAAGGACATGTCAGTTTGTCTCTCACTCTCACTCTCTCTCTCACTCTCTCTCTCTCTCTCACTCACTCACTCACTCACTCACTCACTCACTCACTCACTCATTCTCACACACACACACACACACACACACACACACACACACAACTCCGAGATAAAACACAACTGCACTGACTGATCCTTCAAACGAGTGGAAGCCCTGACTACTCTATTACAACTTTACATAACAAATAAGAGTTTATCATATTGAAAGTTCAGCCTTGAGCCAGAAGTATGGTGCAATTTTTTTCCTTCGTTGAATATAGTCTAATTTGCATTGTGAACTAATAACTTGTAATTGGAATGAAGGAAATGTGTTTATAGCAGGTGGCTAACAGGGATTATTACACATCTGTCTGGAATACTTAATACTGACTGGTCAATCAGCATACAAAGGTGAGTGATTCCCAGACAACCGTATTTATTTATATGCTTCTCTCCTGTCATGCTGCTGTTTTGACTGGTTGGCGCCATCTTGTGACGGAATCATACGTAGGCTCGTAGCTATAGGCTACATTCAGCCATTTTTGTTTGCTAGCTTTACAACTAATGAAAAAGTTAATACATTATTAAAGCTCAGATCTGTTTTGTGTCTAACCGTTTAGTTTTGTGGGAAATACCAATGTGATAAACAGGATAATATACATCTAGGCTGTTAATGCAGAATAAAACCGGACAAGCTCATCAGCTGTTGTGTGTATATAAGACTGAAGAGCTTTATTCTGAGAAGACAACTGACTAGATGCATTATCCATTACCTAACAACCATTAAACGGACGACAGGTCGGGTGGGATTGCTATAAATCACTAAGGTAAGGTTAATTTGATTGGAGAGACTCAAGTCCCAAGTTCTCCTCTTGTCAGTCATTATCACACATTACACTAAAGCAAGGTAACATCATGTTAT
The DNA here is from genome assembly GCA_903798125.1 of Danio choprae. NCBI lineage: Eukaryota > Metazoa > Chordata > Actinopteri > Cypriniformes > Danionidae > Danio > Danio choprae. The sequence goes on along the minus strand of CAIGQW010054073.1, from coordinate 2,050,501 downwards.
TAACATGAAAGCATAATGTTGTACAGGTACACATTTGTGTGATTAAGTAATTATACATCGAAAGCATATTAAATGCAATTAAATTGTCTACTTTAATGTTCCATTCAGCTTAACTGATATATTTATGTAAGAATTAAACTACGTACTTATTCTGACCTGAATTAAAATATACTGAAGGGACAGTTCACCCTAAAATAAAAATGTACACTTTTCTCTCCCTCAGGTGATCTTTTTTTTTTATATATATGTTGAACCCAAAATAAAATATTTTAAGTCTGAAAACCTGCAACCATACTAGGAAAAACAAATACTGGGCAAGTCACTGGTTACAGGTTTCCAGCTTTCTTCAAAATATCTTAATTTGAAGGGATTGAGTCATATTCACTCGTGCTCTATAAGTGTAGGACTACAGCTCATACAATTTAAAGCGATGCATAGATTACACTATACTAAAGCCAAACTTAATAGTTATTTTAAGTTTTCTCAAGCCATTACCAGGCTTTTGAAATGGACATTAAAATTGATGTGGAATTAGCATTGTTTGGATGTTCAGACCAGGCTCTAACCTGGCCTAAACATCAACAACTCTCCCTTATGTTTGGCATGGTGCTGGCCAAGAAAGTGATTCTGATGGAGTGCAAATCCACGACACCTCTAACTTTTTTTTTTAAATGGTTAGCTGAAATGGTCTCTGCCCTCATGCTGGAAAGGTTACATTTCTCTAGATTTGGCAAACAGAAGATGTATGATAAAATATGGGGTCCCTTCCTTGGAGGTATACAGAATGTTAACAATGTCTCTGTAGTTATTTTTTTTTCTGTAATAATTATTTTTCTTTAATTAATAATTACTACTAAATTAGTAATAATTATTTACACGTCATTCTGTTTTGTTTCTTATTCCATTAGTCTGGCTGAGATTCTTTTGTTGGTGCTGTTTAATTGCTGTATTGTTTGCTAATGTTATGGTGCATGTTCTAGTTGGTATCAGGTAATAACACTGAGGTAATTTTGTTAACATATGATGTAACATATTGGGTGTTATGTTTTCATAAAAACTTTTATAAATAAAGTAAAAAAAGACTAGTGAACTAGGTATTGCAGTTCAAATTATTGGAGATTTTTGTTTTTTTTTCCACCTAGCTCCTCCTTTGACCACTACACAAATCCAGGTTGCCAGATTGAAGACAACAACAGGAACGAGCCAGCCTGACCATCAAGCCTTACACTAAGCTGCTGAGCTAATGTTTTAATATTTATGTTATTTATTGATTAAAAACCACCTCTTGATCTGCGTCTCATTTCAGAAAATGCATTTTACAAGGTCAGTGCCTGCATATATTGAGGCATCCTTCATGCCTGAAATGGAAAAAAAAAGCAGTGTTTTCCATAATGGCAACCTGGGGTGCTGAATTATTGCTTAAACTGGCAGTAGGCTGGTTATAGAGACCAAAACAAAGACAGATATTCAGACAGAGCGCACATTTTCAAAGAAGACTAACTAACTTTAGCGTTGTTTTTCAGATAAACAAGTATGCTTAATTGGCATGTTTCTTAAATTTCTGCAAACACTCTATTCCTGTGTGTTTTTCTCACCAGTGCAGCCGCAGCGCATGCAGGAAGGCTGACAGTCCCTCCATGACCAGCAGGATGGAGACAGTAAGCGTGGCGAAGAGGGAGAAAACCACTGACAGAACCACAGAGCCAACATAGCCTTGCCAGGACAGGGAAACCCTCATCACCATCACCCAGAGGACCTCCGCCAGCTCTAACACACACAAATACACAACATATTACGCATCTGATGTACAGATGGGAGGATTGTGAGTGAATGCATAGTGTGTGCGTACGTGCATGAGCGAGGCTGAGGGCCCAAAGGCGGAGGTATGAGGCAGTGTTGGAGATGCAGCCCAGACAGTACTCTATAGTGTGGATGGCCTGCTGCATGAACACCTCTGCCCACTCAAACTCCTGGAAAGAGCAATAACATCAGCATCACTTGCACTGAACAATTCATTTACAAACTGGAACTCAACAATTCACTATTAACTGATTCAAATGATCGAAGTCAAGGTGAGTCTACAGTTAATTTGTCAATAATTGAAATGATCACAGTTTATTGATTCGCTGATTCAAATGATCTTGTCAGTGCAAATCTACAACTAGTGATTCACTGAATCACTGAGTCTTTGGTCATTGATTCACTGATTTAAATGATCCTTTCGGAGTGAATTTACTGTTAACGACTCACTGGTTCAAATGAGCTGCTCAAAATAAGTCTTCAGATAACGATAACTCCTTTTGCTTATAGTTTATATTTGTCAGCACACATTGCGTTTATTCTTTTATATACTAGATTGTTGTTTTTTTATGCTATTTCACATTTTGCTAAATAATTAAACATCCATCAGTAAGTATTTTTAATACTTCACTACATAAAAATCAAGCACTCTTGCACTTTATACTTTTACTAGAGTCAAATTACTCATTTTAAATTTACTAGAATAATATTTTATTAGTGCATCTTTTTTCACTCAAGTACTAGATTTGTGTACTGTGTTTACCACTGATGAGTATATTGTGTTTTTAGTAGTTCTTGTATGGGAGAATGGAAAATTTTAGAGAGTAACTTTGAATCTACCAGAAGTTTACCCTCTCTTGATGTTTCTCACCTGCTCCTCTGTTCCTCTTCCTCCCTCAAGGTCAACTAGTTGAGCATTTATTGAGCTGGTGTCTGTGACTAGAGAACGCTGCTCCTCCTGTAGCTGTAGAAAAAAAGCCATAATTTTCATCAGACACAGTATGGGTGATAACTGCAATAAGACAGCTGTTGGACACTCTGCATTTCAGCTAAAAGAGCCACATGACTCTTTGGTAAGTGCAAGCTTTGCCATTTCAGAGAAATTCTGACTGAGTCGCCTTATCTAAACAATGGTGCCTTCAATGCATTCAAAATGATTAAAACAACAAGATTGTTTGAATACCAACTAAATTTACCCAGACTTTGATACATGGCCTATTAGGAGAGGATACTTGCTTCCTGTGGCTGGTCATAATGATTTAAAGATTAAATTTGAGATTAACATGATAAAAAAACCAGTAATGATCATACAGTCATGTGAAAAGGATAGGACACCCGATGATTCAGACGCCTGTAGATCTACTTTTAGCAGTAATAACTTGAAGTAGTCGTGATCTTATCAGTCTCCTAGATCATTCTGGAGGAGTTTGAGTTTTTTTGCAGAACTCTTGCCACAGTATTTCAGTGTGACTGGATTGCAAACTTATTGTTTTCTTTTACAGCTGTTCATTTTTTTCTTTTTTGCTGGTGAACCAACCAATGTGGGCCAAACTTTAGCTGTTGGACAGGCTTACACAGGGTTAACACTGTTTAATGCACTGTTTAAACCCTGTTTAACACAACTGAAGGCTCCAAAACTTCTGCAGATGTTCAGTTAAAGCATTTGATTAGCACTGCCTGACTTACTGTAGTTAAAGTGAAACGGAAGTTAAGACTGTCCTTTTATTCCTCAAACCCATTGGATTGTTGAAAGACGGGCATTGCTAACAAAATGAAGGAAGATTGACAAATGGACAAATTCAGAGCAGAAACGAGACACCCAATGATATGCCTGCCCTAAAGGAATTCCAAGTACCCGAGAAGTGAAGAATTCCAAGTAACCGGGAAGTGAAGAAAAGTCGTTTTGAGGGAGGAGAGAAGGTTATGATGTTTGATACATCATTTATATCACGCACTACTATGTACATGTTAAAATAAGTAGAGTACATTTTGATTTCATGGCAACTTTAATGATATACATTGTTCATCTTATGTCTTATTTTCCATATTTATGTTTTATTTTTGGCAGCACAATGGCTCAGTGGTTAGCACTGTCGCCTCACAGCAAGAAGGTCGCTGGTTCAAGTCCCGGCTGGGCCAGTTGGCATTTCTGTGTGGAGTTTGCATGTTCTTTCCATGTTGGCGTGGGTTTCTTCCAGGTGCTCCGTTTTCCCCCACAATCCGAAGACATGCGGTATAGGTGAATTGGATTAACTAAATTGGCCGTAGTGTATGAGTGTGAATGCGAGAGTGTATGGGTGTTTCCCTGTACTGGGTTGTGGCTGGAAGGGCATCCGCTGCGTAAAACGTATGCTGGAATAGTTGCCGGTTCATTCCGCTGTGGCGACCCCTGATAAATAAGGGACTAAGCCGAAGGAAAATGAATAACCGAATGAATATAAAAAATATATATTTTTCACTTTTTCACATGACTGTAGCTAGAGCATGACCCTATTGTATTGCTGCATCCATAATCATAATAAACTGTTTTCATAGCTTGTTTACTATCACAATCTACCCATTTATGTCAGAGGTTTCCCCCATGTTTACCGTTCTCCTGCTATTCCTATGCTGGAAGTAGAGCTGAAGTGGTTTTCCCAGTAACAGCACTGGAACCGCTAGCAGAGCCAAACACACTAATATCCTCTGCACTGTCATCTAAAGAAAGTGAGATATACATTAGTCGTGGCAGTAAAAGTATAACTAAACAATGTTAAAACTAATCAGTATGTGACTGATTCTCCCACCTGTCCAGGATAAAGTGGTGGGTTGCTTGGATTCTCGGCAAAGAGGAACATGTCAATGAAATGGATGAGGATACTAGGAGCACGGTCCGAATCCTGAGGTCCAAACGCAATCCATTTAAACACCACCATGAAGACCAGGTACCCAAAAAGACACAGCATGAACACTAACTCAGGAATCAACACCAGGAACACACTGCTCACATTCCCAAAGTACCTGAAAAGGAGGAGTAAAAGGAGAGGTATAATAGATGAACACATTGCAGATCAATTTTTCCACATAAACCCAGAGAAGATCAGAAATATGATGGCTCACATGTAGTTAAAGAAGGATAAGCAGACCCCAAACGTCATGTGGATGACCCCAATGATAACAGACATCTTCATCTTGTAGGAATTAAGGAAGGTGAGGTGGTTATTGGCAAGACTCCAGATCTGAGAACCAGAAAACAGTGAAATCAAAACCTAAAGCAGAGAGCAGATACAGGGAGGATCTGATTAAAAATCTGCTTACCGGGTCAATGCCGAATGGATATGGTCCCTGGAATACTCCAGTTATATTAGGGTCCAACGTGAGGTACTGGTTGCTCCTCAGAGTTTCGTCACTAATCCAGGCCAGAGAAACGAAAACAAAATGAGTGAGAGAATAAAACAAGGGCAAGTTAAAGTGGTTTTTTTTTTACATTTCACCATCCCCAACTTGACCCAGTTTCAAAATGTGTACATGGAAAATTAGCTGAACACCAGTGACTATTACATTAGTACTATTACATTAGTTCTTAATCTGTTTGGCCTCACAAAGCTAAGGAAATCCTTCCTGAGAGTCAATCAGGGTCATTAACACAGTATATTAGAGGACATCCTGAGCAGAAGGTTTTGAAGGGGCTTTTAAGATGCTTGTACAGAAACAATTACCATTTCTGCAAATTAATGTAGTGGTTCTTGCGGTTTGATGTACACATTTATTGTGGTAATCAAGGATGTGGGAAAGATGAGTGCTGGTTGTCATTTTTTCCAATCCACTGTACTTTTTAAGATTTATTTTTGGCATTTTTGACTTCATTTTGGCAGGACAGTAGCAAAGCATTGTCTTGAAAAATAACAGAACAGTGTGCAGTACCTCCAGTTGTAATGCTGAATCATGGGTTTGAGGTGCCAGCCAGAGGAAATAGGACTGAGTCCTTTACTGAAGCACTCATTATAAACAGCCCCAGTGTAGATGGAGAACAACCCCATCATGAGGATCAGATGCCTCCCGCCAAACAGCATACGCCAGATCTAAGATACAAAGAGAAAAGAAATACTAACACTTTAGTTAAGTGCTGCATTACCTGCCTATTAATAAGATATTGGCTCTTAATTAGTACATATTCAGCATGATCTTATTCTACATCCCTAAACCTAATACCTAAACCTAACTAATACCTTATTAACTATTAATAAACAACACATTAGAAGTTTATTCGTTAATAGTTTAATAATAGCAAGAATTGTACCATAATATAAGATAAAAAGTAACAACCTACAAACCTAAAAGAAGGCAGATGGATACACTACTGCAAAATTTGAAATTGTATGGTAGTAATTTAAAAAATTTTTAAAACATTTTCCCCGCCGTTTCTTTAAAATATAAACATTTATTTTACCCCAGTATTTTCAATGGAGTTTCTGCGCTAGCCTGCTGCTACTGATGGGTGCTAGCATTTACATGGCCTTTCATCTCGTTTTACGCTTGAACAACTAAACGAATGCTTAGGTTTATTTAACGGATTGTATCTTAATTACATTACAACATTGATGCTGTAAAAGGAACCGTATTAAATTGAAAATAGTCACATTAACCATTCACTGGAAGTTTACTGTTGGCTGAAAAACACTAGTTGTGCATGTATATAGCCCATTGCTGTACAACCTAAATTAAACACGCTCATATTGAAAACGTGAATTCTGAAGCTCTTATTTGTATTTTCTAAAACGTATGTTTCTAATAAGCAACTGCATGAGCATTTGAGTGCTGTTTATGTTTTAAAATGCACTGGCACTTCAAGAAATAGTTCACCCAAAATGATAATTTATTCGTTCTCTTTTTTTTTTTCTGTTGAACTCAATACAAGATATATATTTTTTAAATGTTTAAAACCAGTAACCATTGACATCCATAGTTGGAAAAACAAATACTAAGCAACTCAATGGTCATCTGTTTCCAAGATTCTTTAATATATCTTCTTTTGTGCTCAACACAAGAGATCAATTCAAACATGTTTGAAGAAAGAGGAAAGATTTTTCATTTTTAGGTGAACTATCTCTTTAAATCTGTTGCAAAGAGTACCATGTATATAAACTAAAACAAACCTCATTAGTGCTATTCCTCATCTTAGGGTCTCTTTCCTCCAGAATCATCCACAGGGCAGCCAACGTCATGAGTAAACCATGACCAACATCTCCAAACATCACCGCAAACAGGAAGGGAAAAGTGATAATGGTGTACACAGCTGAGAAGAAAACACACACAAGACATTTATAGTGAGGTGCTTCTGTTTCTCTATAGGATTAAAAAAACAGTTATACTAATAAAACTTATAATCCTCAGATAATTGCAATGTCTGGTGCCGTGTGCCAAATGTGAGAATGTTACCTGGATTAACCTCTCTGTAACTGGCTACACCGTAAGCATCCACAATGTTTTGGAAGCTGGAAGTAAAAGCGTTGGTTTCAAAGAGTGTTGGAGGAGATGTGGGTGCCGGCAAACGGTTGTAGAAAGAGTCCACGCTGCTACCGCTCTTTCTCTAAAATACAGAAGAATATGATATTACGAGATTCATTTATTTAGCTTTACATTAGTAAATAGTAAATGCTATTACTAAATGCTTTACATCAGTAAATAAGAGTTTGATCTTCAGCTATTATTTGTGCATCTAAAAATGTATGCATCAAAACAAATACTGCCGGCTTATGCTATTTTAAAGGTTTATAGCAGGCTAACATGCGTCCAAACTCAAAACAATTACTGAATTTTCTGTCTAAAATTGTTTGCTCCGTGACTCTAAACTTTCTAAGAGGACAATCTTCTCTGATTAGGGGTGGGAATGTGATACGAACCCACGATACGATATTATCACAATAGAATTGTATTGTGATTTTTTTTTTTTTTTTTTTATTATTATTAACTTTTTACCTTTTTCCAACTTCCAATTATGTCCACAAAATAAATCTTAGGCAAAGTTTTATTATTGCAGTGCCAAATGGGATTGTCAAGCAGACAAACTGACCAACATGTTAATGAAATCCTGTAATAAATGTTAAATGCACCTTTCTGCAATACCGCCATCTTTAATTTACAAACTTGCTGAAGATGACCCTGCTCACTAGATAAAAACTTAATTTCAGCATCACAATCTAGAGGACTGTAAAGAAATAGATTTTATTATTCAACCAAATAGTATAAAATATTGGAGATATGTTAATATGGGCACCCTTGTATTGATATAGTATTTACATGGAAAAACTAATCGCTATGTATCGATATTTTCCCCCACCCTAATATCTGATTGGTCAGATGGCCCAGTCTGCTGTGATTGGTCCACCATGTACAGCACATCATAAAAAATTAGACAATTAATACAATTTTAGCACTTTCTTAGCATAGGGATATGAACAATAGTGACAGAATCAATCTGGAAGTGAATGTGAAGTAGATTTGCCTTCATAGCGCAGAAAAAAAGCAACATTTGACAAAAGAACCAATATTTTCCAGGCCCCAACTACAGTGTTCACAGGCAGCCAATCAAGACCATATGCAGGGAATATGCAAATTTGTTACCAACAAGAAGCAATAATTTAATCATCTGACAACTCTATTTATCATTCACTTAGATGATCATTAAAACAGATTGTTTACATTTACAAACAGCTACATTACACACTACATAAAAGGTAAGCATTTCTAAAAAAAAACAAAAAAAAAAACTAATTTGACATCTGTGTGATTTTAAAAAGCCATTTTTCACCGTTCCTTCCATTAGAGCGCTCTGGAGCAGAAGCAGTTTGGCCACAGGACACCAGGCCTCCGCAATCAGACACTTGTCTGTGACTGAAGGGCTGCACAGATTAAGGACCATCTGCACAGCTTTACACTTCTGCACACGTATCTTCCACTGTGGCATCTGACACACACAGCGGGACAGCAGCTGCTGCATATACTGCTCCGTCTGAGACAGCACCTGCAGAATAGGTAAAGTCTGTCCTTTACTGTCTATTTCATTTGAAGAAATTAAGACATTTTCATATTTTCTTTTAACAGGATTTACATAAAATAGCATTTACTGTCATTTTTGGTTCATTTAATGTGTCTGCGCTTAATAAAATGATCAATATCCATTTTTAAAAGATGCACGCAGAGAAATATGGCTGTCAGACAGTGCACATTGTCTGAGTGTTTATGCTTTTTTTTTTTTTTTTTTTTTTTGCATTTTCAGCATCTTATTCCAGAATAAACTGTCAAATAGACAAAGTTATATTAAAAAAACACAATTTGACCTTATATAGTCTATTTTAATTGAGGAAATTTAAAAAAAAATGTTCCTTTTTACAGGATTTATATAAAAATAGCATTTGCTGTCATTTTTGGCTTAATAAAAATTCCTCGCAGAGAAAAATGGCTGTTGGACAGTGCATTTTGTGTAAGTATTTATGTTTTCATGTTTTCATTTTTGCATTTTTAGCCTATTTCCAGCTTATTGCGCGTTACAAGATTTAAACTGTTAAACTCTTTAAAATACGATACAAGTAGTTAATGTAAATAATTCATGTATTTATACGTTTTTATTTGTAAGTTTGTACAGCATTAATAATTATAGCTCATAATTTATTAATGCATTAGTTAATGCTCTCTGAGTTAACATGATCTAACAATGAACAACTGTATTTTCAAAGATGAATAAATACTGTAATAAATGTATTGTTCATGTTAGTAAATACCTTAACTCACATTAACTGTGTCCTCCTGTATTGTAAAGTGTTACCAAAATTTCACATGCGACAAAATTTGTGACATACCTAAAAATATGTTTAGTTATTTAATATTATGCAGTGAACTTTCAAACATTTTAATTGTGTCCAAACCGTCTGAACTAGATTCACTGTATGCTCCTATTTCAGAGAGAATGCAATTCTTCAAAATAAAAAGACGAAGGAATCATTCTGCTCACTGTTTTGATGTCCACTATCCTGCTTTCCAGCCCCTGAAGTATTTCTTCCCTCTCTTCCAATCCTTCCGGATACACAAAGGTATGTGTGCGGAAACTGCGAAAAGAGAGATCCAGAATTTGCATTATATTATTCATTTTAAAACTAATCGAATGGGGTGAGATTTAATAAAAGCGTAAGACGGTAAGCTAAATAATAAATAATAAATAAAATTAGTTACCAATCGCAGATCTTCTTTACTTTCTGCCCAATCTGCTCCCCCCAAAAAGAGATCACAAAGACAGTCCACTGAATCATCTCTCCCTGTGACCAGGACAAACATCATGTGCATGGTTAGTTTGATATGTTTATTAAAATGTCTTATCGGATTGACTGTAATGTGATAGTCTCTTACGGTGTCTGGCTCCTCCAGCCTTTCCTCCATCTCCCAGAAGTCTACAATGATGTATCCACGACAGGCCCGCCACAGCAGCCTCTCAAACGCCGGCACCTTCCACGGATGGACCACACCAGCAACAAAACTTCACAGGAAAGTAGTACACATCATTTGAAAATGTAAAAAAAAGTTATATTACAACTTCTAGTACTGTCACATTTTTGTTTCTGTCATTTCAAAGGAAATCAATGACATCAGGTGTTTGTGCCAAACATTTTAATTCTTTCATCGTTTACTCATTCTCCATTTGTTTCAAACCTGTCTGAGTCTCTTGCTTCTGTTGAACACAAAGCAAGGTATAACTGAAAACAAAACATAGGAAAAAACAGCCATTTTTAGCCACTTATAGTATTTTTGTTTCCAATGGATGTCAATGGCTGTTTTTATCCAACATTCTTCAGAATATCTTGTTTTGTGTTCAAAAAGGTTTAAGTAAATAACGAGGGAATGTATATTTTTGGATAAATTATCCTTTTACGTGTGAGTGGTGCTTCATGCATCTCAAATGGCTTTTTCTGCAAAAATGTTGCTAATTTGTAAAGCTCAGTCCTTGCATTTGGGAATGTTGATCGTATAAATTTGCCAGGCTGGCCCACAAAAAGGTGCATGTTTTAAAAGAGGCTTTAAACGTGACATTAGCAAAGTTTTTGTACACAAAAAGTACAATGTGTCCACACCTCAGTTTTTACATTTTTAAGCATCAATGTTGTAATAACTGATACCCATTAGTCATATTTCAGCAGTTTTATTGGCTAAAAAGGTCAATTTTCATTCCTGAAAACACATTTTCTAATTGAAATGACTGAATTTCTCCTGCCAAATTTCACTAAGCTATGGTAGATGAATTGCGACTTGACCTTTCAGCACTAAGAATACTTCAGGCATTCACATTCTGAGAAGATTTGTGCACTCATAAGTGAGCCTGAATGACAAAACCAGTCATAAATGTCATAAAAAGATTTATACATCACCTGAAAGCTGGATAAATAAGCTTTCCGTTGATGTATGGTTTGTGGCGATATGACACTATCTGGTCAAAATGCAATATTCGAAAACCTAGAATCTGAGATTTCGAAATAATGTAAATATTGAGGGAATTGCCTATAAAGTTGTCAAATTAAGTTCTTAGCAATGCATATATATAATCAAAAATTAGGTTTTGATACATTTAGGCTAGGAAATGTATGTCTTAATGAACGATTAATATCATTAATATTTTAATGATTTTTGGCTGAGCTGAAGCAGAAAAAGGAGTATATGCAAGCCTTTAAACAGATCATCATCATCCTCACCTCAAACGCATATCTTGCCTTCTGTCCAGCAATGCTGATGTCTCAAGAGACAGAGGTGGAACCTTAAAGGACATTATGAGATGGTTTGGTGAGCATCAGAGAGACATCTCTTGGAGGTAAGCATGCTATAAGCTGTATTTTTTCTTTTTACCTGTGAGGTTGGTAGTAAAATGCTCTGCTTCAGGACCCCTCTGTACTGGCTGAGCTGGGTCAGCTGGTTACGGAGACTGTCCCTGTTCCTAGACACCTACAGTACATGAACAGTTGGTCAAGATCATCCCAGCACAACATACAGAGTTGGGTAGATTACTTTACTTTATACTTAAAGGTGATGTATGTAGGTTTTTGACTTTTCTAAAGCATAAAAACACAATCATATGTTTGCAGAAATGTAAAAAACATGCTAAGTAAACATACTTGTTTATCTGAAAACAACGCTATAGTCAGTTATTCTCCTGAAAATGGACGTTCTGTGTAGGAATGTCTGTCTTTGTTTTGGTCTCTATAACCAGCCCACTGCCAGATTACCCAATTATATTTCGGCACCCCTGGTTGCCTTGGTGGTAAACACCAGAGTATTTCATTTGAGTTATGAAGACTGCCTCAATGTATGCAGGCGCTGCAGAAACTATTACCTCCGGAGGACAGTAGCAGCCCGAAATGAGACGCAAATTCAGAATGATAAAAATCCACTTGGAGCTCGATAATCAGGCATGCTCGCTCCATTTCTGTCACCAATCTAGCAACCCGTGTACAGTCGTCAGGGTAGGGGCGGGATGAAAAAACCCTCTCCAATATTTTGGCTTTAGAGTGCAAACCTGTCAATCCTACATACTGCAGCTTTAATCATATACTCATGACAAATTACATGACAAAATGTAATCTTTTAGGTTACACATTTATGGTAATAAATTATTACTTTTGTGCTAATTTGTTGTCACAGAAGGATAACATTGTACAATTCTGACAGACACAACGAAAAAAATATATTAATACTTTAAAATACTAACACTAATATACCTTGTCGTTGGTGTTTGCTGATTTAACACTGACTAAAAATTACATCTTATGATTTTAAAACTTTTGATTTTATACTTAAGTACATTCATTAAACAGCAACATTACAAAAAACACTGAAAAAAAATAATACAGCAAAATCACTGCTACGTTAAATATGTCATTTTAAAAACACTAGAATTGCATTTGACAATATCAAAAAAAATCAATAGCAACAAAAATGTGAGTAACAAAGAATTATGACTGTATGAAAGCAGCTGGTATATTATGAAAATAATATAAATCTAAAACAAATAGGAGAATCAAAATTTTATAAACAACTTGCTGTCATTGTGTAAATAAGATGTAATCCGTCAAAAGTAACTGTAGTCTGATTACAAGTATTTTAAAAACTGCTTTACTCTTGATTTTTGTCATCTGGATTTCATATAATCCATTACTACGCAGCATGTTTATCACCGTCTCCTTTTCAGCACACCAGAAACTGATGATTTCTAAGCATCAAACCTCTCTGAGCTCTCTGGCCAGTCGTTCGCTCTCCTCCTCGATGCAGAGCAGCTCTCTCGGCTGTGGGGCTGATGGGATTGGGCTGGCGCTGGGTAGAGGCCCTTTCAGAGGAGGATGGAGAGAACGACTGATCTCTTGCTCCAGATATTCTGATAAATAACGGAGACAACATGTTGAAGATGTGCACAGTCAGACTACACTTATTATGCTGAGTGCTTATGAGTAAAAAAAAAAAGTGGCTAAAATATAGCTGGTTTTCATAATAATAGGTTTGTTAGTTTGAAAGACGTACTGAAGCTTTTCTCCAGTTCTTCGCATCTTCTGACTTCTGAAACAAACTTCCTCTGAAATGCGTTCACATTTGGATTCAACTGAAAATAAAATGGGTTTAAGAGGGGCGAATATTTTAGACATTAAAAAAAACAAGGTCAATTGTGAACAATAAAAGGATATGAGTAAAAAAATGTATCTGAAAAATATAATATTTGAATCTGTCAAGCAAACTAATGTTCAAATTAATGTTGAACATTAACTAATGTTTTTAACAGATATTTTATGCTCTACAGGATTTCATTAATTTGATCAACAAATAAATAAGCAAAGCTGTAATATAGTGAACGTTAATACAACTGAAACTCTTTATATTGTGTTGTGTTATAATGTTGTTATATTTAATTATTTAGGTTGTTAGTTAGGTAAATTTACTTTTTTGTCTAGATGGGATACAGCTGCTGATACTCACATCAGTATATATATCAATTATATATATATATATATATATATATATAATTTTTTTTTTTTTTGGATGTGAGTATCAGCAGACGTATACCTCTAGACAAAAAAATACAATGATGTACAGTGAGTAATTATACAGTTATTCATATTATTTATTAAATTACCAATTAAATTGTATTTTATTAATGTCTACCCTTAACCCAAGACTAAACCCAACCCCCTCAGTAATGTAAAAATATGAATTATTGTTGTACAGTGTGACTTTTGTGTGTGTGTGTGTGTGTGTATATATATATATATATATATATATATATATATATATATATATATATATACACACACACAC
>CAIGQW010054073.1:2012846-2027804 GCA_903798125.1 Danio choprae | reverse complement strand
AAGGAATGCTCTTCAGTAACAAGTGTAGTAGATTACCTTGAGAAGAGTGTGTGTGTGTGTGTGTGTGTGTGTGGGCGAGGGGGAACATTTTACATTTGGTGCATAAGTGTAGCTTTCATAAGGTGCCTACACATATAATGTTATCATTCTCAATAATTTTGTTTGTTTTGTTTCATTCACTCTGTAATATGCTGTCATGTGAAAACGTTTGGACGTTATTGAATTCTATGGTTTTCAGGAAAAGGTCTGGACTTTGACTGGACTCTATTGCACCATCTTGATTAGATTTTTTTCCTCTCGTTTTGTTTGTTATAGAAGTCGTATGCTTTGTTCAGAAGAGGCAAATGTGCTGCCATGTGCTTTGGGGTTTATTTTTAGTGAGTAGAGGCTTTCCTGTCAACCCACCCAGACATTCCATTTTTGTCCTGTCTTGTTCTAATTGTACTGTCATGAACTTTATCATTTCACTTGTTAAATGAGGCCTGTAGAGTCTGTGGTGAAGTTCTTAAGTTTTCTGCCATCTCCTTGAACTTTACACAGTCAGAATTTGGGGTAAATTTGCTAGCATGTCCAGTTCTGGGAATATCTGTTTTGTCTGTTTTGAGTGTCCTCCACTTGTGAATGATCTTCCTAACTGTGGACTGATGGACTTCTGATTGTTTGGAAATGGCTGTATTACTCCTGCTAAATTCATGGCTTGATTGATCAGTTAATCAAAGACATTTGCTTAGCAGTGCCTGGCTGATACTAACCCTCTTAAAGGGATAGTTCAGCCTAAAATAGGAATTCGGCCAATATTTACTCACCTTTCAATTGTTGAATACCTATTTGAGATGTATGGAGAAGTCCATAGTATTTTGTTTCCTACACTGGAAGTGGATGGGCCCCAGCAACCAGCATTTAAAAAAAGCATCTTATTTTATATTCAACAGAAGAAAGAAACTTAATATAAATAAATAAGAAGGTAATTAAAATATTTGGCTGAACTATTCCTTTAATAACCATGTTAACAGTACGGGTGTCCTTAGTTTGTCAGCCACCAAAGACTTTTCCATGTTGGGTTGGTTTTTGTTACGTAAAAATGTCATGGTGCAATATGTCATGTTGTTGTTCATCTGAGTGTAAATGTAAGGCCTACTAAGATCGTTTTTGATGATGTCCCTCTACAGAAAACCATAGAATTCAATAGGTTGTCCTAACCTTTTCACATGGCCGTATAGTGATATATTTTGTTTTTTCAAACAGATGCAGAGTGTTTGGCCCTTCCTTGCTGCTGCTTTTTGTGCAGGTAAAAGCATTTGCTTCTTACACTTTAAAAAACACTGGGTTTACAGGACAGAACGTATTAGGCAAAAATAATAATTATGCCTTCATATACTCACCCTCAGGTTGTTCAAACCTATATGAATGTCTATGTTCTGATGAACACAAAGGGATATATCTGGAAAAATGCCAGTAAACAAACAGATCTCACAACCCATTTACTGCTATAGTTGGAAAAATACTATTGCAGTTAAATGGGTGGCATGAACTGTTCAGATACTGGCATTTTTCCAAACATATATCTTCATTTTTGAGTGAACTATCCCTTTAAGGGTTTTAAGCACTGTGCACTTTTTGATGTAGTGTTAGGTAATAGCTCCAGTCTTGTTTTATTGTGTTAGTTAAGCAAAATTAACTGCCTATCTTATTGCAGATATAGATATATTCATACATACAACTAGTGTTGCAGACACACAGTCAACTTGTTCTTGAGTGTTGATGGATTGGCTTTTGGCGAACGGCTTTTGTATAGAGCCCTATTCAAACAGCTGCAAATGAGGCGTGTTCTCTCAGCAATATAAGCACTGTGTTATTACCTCAAGGGCTGGGAGGGATGCCTTTGACCTGCATTTTAGCAAAAACTGCCCTACACACATAAAAAATTCAGCCAACACATGCTTAACCCAGCATTTTAGTAAACAGGACATTAATGAAGACGCTTAAAGACGGATGTAGAAGTTGATAGTTGAATCATGGGACATAATGACGAATAAGAAAGACAAATAACAAAAAAGGATTCTCTACTACATGGTTCTAATTGCTATAATTTCTAACAAACATTTCTCCCTTTAGTGTCCGTCTCTGCCATCTCTCAATATAAGATGCATGTATTCCATGGCAATCAGCTGACTCTGGAACTTCCAGAAAGGACAGATAAACTGGAGTTTGTTTCTGCTGATGAAAGTGAACATTATATCATCTGGAGTCACAAATTATTAAATTTGCACAATAAAGCCAAAAAAGGACAAGTGACCACTGCCAATGATGGCTGGAACTTCAGAATCAAACAAGTTACGTTTGACGATGAGGGGACCTATATCTTGCGCAATATCTTTGACTCAACCATCTCCAGTTATACAGTGAGGGTCAAGAGTAAGTAGCAATTGAAATGATTAAAATCTTTAATGACTGTCCACATATTCTTACTCTTCCTTCACTTTTTTTTTCTGTCATTTCCTCTCTTACAGCCAACGATCAAACCATTGAGCGTATCGCTGGAGAAAATCTGAAAATACCACTGGGAGGACTCAGAATGTCTGATGTCACACTTCGCTTTAACGACAATGATTCAACCATCACCCTGGTGAAGAGTGGAGTTCCTGTTGGCAGAAACTACCGTGACTACTATAACCGGCTTAAACTGAACATCGATTCGATCGAGATTGTCAACGTCAACGTATCAGATTTGGGTAGATACGAGCTCACCGATAAGAAAGACAGACTCGTCTCAAACAATACAATGATACTAGTTGGTAAGAAAAACAGCTCTTTTAAAATTTTGGAGATATTTACAAGGATGCATTATAGCAAAGTTGATGTATTTGGTCTTGGCGGCACAGATTTGCTTTGCTGCTGCTGCTTTGATTATTGGTGCAGAGCAAGTACTGAGATTCGCTACTGCCAGTATATTCACAGTGAATGAGAACATAACAAGCTGCTGCTGCAAACACAACATACATGAAACCCACCAAACAGGGCAAACAAACCAATGAAAACTAAACTAATTCTGTGTTGTGCATTTACAAACAGGCGCATTAGCAACATGCATTTTTTTCACACAAGTTAACTGTAATAGCACAAATAAATAGACACTCTCCCAGAACAAGCAGATCTATTGGCAATACATGTGTTTTTCTCTTTTCATTTTTAGCCGTTATGGGACTACATGTTTTACTATCTATGTGCACCTGGGGTACCTCGCCGAATGGCTTAACTCTAGTGAACTAGACTATGTGTGACTGGGCTACCTCACCGAATGGCATAACTCTAGTGAACTAGATTAGTGTTACAACAAGTGTTGCAACAGAGCCAGTGCTGAAACCACCTTTAATTATCTTTATTATTTTAGAGATTTGTGTTGTATGAATCAGTATTCACTGTCTCTTGATGTTTTTTCTTGTCTCATTTCTTCAAATCTGACTATAGATCATCATCCATTTGCTCCTAAAATGGGTCTATTAGCCATTCTGCTGATTGGCATTCCTGGTGGAATCTGCTATTGCTGCAGAAGAAGAATGTGCAAATGTTGCCGGACCTCCAAATCAAACACCCACAGTGCCAACTCCCCTAATTCTGAACCAGTGCCTATACCTTGCACTGTGATTGATCCAGTAAGTCCTGAAGGCTCTGACCTGGTAAAATAAACATGAAGGTTCTTACTCTCTTTCTTGGATCATTCTAATTGGTGTCCATGCTGTTGAGAGCGTAAATAAGTGCTACTTTTTTTGAAATAATAAAAGAAGACAACAAAAATGAGCAAACAGCAGTTAAGTAAGCATCTGTTGTATGTGTTGGATCTTTTATGATCTTGGAAACTGTTATGATCTTTTAATTATAAAATAATAATTGAAACTTTAAGATCTGGATATGTGAGCCTAATAAATCTGTCTCAGAATTATTTAGAGCAGAAAAAAAGATTGTTGTTAAACATTTGTTAAAAGTAGTTAAGTATGATGGCCGAGAGAACTCTAGCACACACTGCAAGTTAAAGGGATAGTTCACACAAAAATGAAAATGTACTTACCCTCAAGTGGTTGCTAACCTTTATGTGTTTCTTTCTTCTGTTTAACACAAAAGAAGATATTTAGAAAAAAGCTGAAAACCTGTAACTATTGATTCCATGTTAGGAAAAACAAAAACTATGGTTACATGTTTGCAGCTTTCTTCAAAATATCTCATAAAGGTTTAAAATAAGTAAAGGGTGAGAAAATGATGACAGAATTTTCTTTTTCGGGTAAACTGTCCCTTTAAATGAAACGTAGAAATAGAAAACCACTAACAAACTGAACAAAACACATTTTCATTTGACAACACACATGCACACAAATTCTCACAACAATTGGACCCCAAAAAATTGATGAACATGGCTGCTTTCTCTTTAGCATCAGCTGTTTTGTTGGAGATCTGATAGGTGAGTTGTAGTTTGTATATGTTTAGCCCTAATAATCTTTATCGTATAACCAGGGAGTTAAAATAAACTAAAAACTTAACTCCTCAGGCAACACAGCTAACTCTAAACCGGAAGCAGCCGGGGTCATCATTTTTTGGGGTCCCCCTAAACTCTTCTGTTGTGGTCTGCGCTATTTGCAGCAAGTTTCTGTATTTGCATGTCGTGAAAATTTGCGTGTGCAGTCAAATTGATGAATATGTTTTTACAATTTGTTAGTGCTTTTCTTTTTGCATGCGTTTTCTTAACTTGCAGAGCATTTGAGCTCTCTCAGCCACCGTAGTAGAGTACATACACTGGTTATTAAAAATCCACCTTGAGGCTATTGTGAATTCCATGCTTATGCTGGTTAATGTTTACAGCTTGCTGTAGGTCTTGCTGGTGACTAGTATAGACAGTATAGAATTTCAGATGTACTTCTCTCCTCACTGAAAAACAAGTGAAAAAAAATGATAAATTTTGTGCATGTTTCTTTTAAGAGCATTAATCCTGGAGATATGCCTCAAAACCCTCTCTATCCTGCTCCATCTGGACCCGGAGTTTCCCCAGGTCATCCTTCCAATTGGAATCAACCTGCTCCACCATACCACCCATATCCACATGAGGTACATCCAAACACTTGTGCTTTTCATTTTATGTTTATTTTTAATATTAAGACAGCAAGCAAATACGTAAAGGGTAAAAACAACTCTTAACACATTATTGGTACTGAAAGAAGCAACAATACTATTGCCATACTATTACACACTATATTCCATAATATATTATATTTTAGTATATATTTACTATATCTTCAGGCAGCAACTTTCTGTCATTCCTCGAAAATCCTGAATTATCCCTATTATATGGAAAACCACTTTGATTAGATTTTTAAAGATTTATTTTTTTTTAAAGATTTATTTTTGGCCTTTTTGCCTTTATTAAGTGGATAGGACAGTATTTCAGACAGGAAGCGAAGTGGGAGAGAGAGGGGGTAGGGACGGGAAATGTTCTTGAGCTGGGATTCTAACTCGGGACGCCCTGAAGTGCTACTGCACTGTATGTCAGCGCGTTAACCACTAGGCTATTGCGCTGACGACAAAAGTCTTTTAAAAATGTGTTTGGTCATTATCACTGTCAAGAGTTTTATTAATCATTTCTGCATTTCTCCATCATTTAAGGGCTTTAATCCTGGGAATGTGCCTCAAAACCCTGTCTATCCACCTCAATCTGGACCCACTCATCCTCCCCAGTGGAATGACCCTGCCTCCCAGTACAAACCATATTCAAATGAGGTATATTCAAATTCTGTTGTTTTTTTAATAATTTTATTGGTTTATTTTTAATATTAAGACAGCAAGCAAATATATAAAAGTTAAAAACAACTCTTAAGGCATTATTAGTCCTGAAAGCAGTAGCACATGGCTCAGTGTTTGGAGAGCACAACTGCAATACTGTAATATACTAAATTCTTTAATATAGTTCTGTATATTAGTACTATATATTTACTATAAAAAATCCTGAATTATCCCTCCAAAATCCTGAATTGTCCCTATTAGATTCCTACAAAAGCTTTTAAAAACATGTTTTGTTATTATCACTGTAAGGAGTATTATTAATCATTTCTGCATTTCTCCATCATTTAAGGGCTTTAATCCTGGGAATGTGCCTCAAAACCCTGTCTATCCACCTCAACCTGGACCCATTCATACTGAACCTGCCTCCCAATACAACCCGTCTGCAGCTGTGGTACATTCAAATATTTTTTTTGTCTGCAAATGCATTACTGGTCTTGAAAATGTAACCGGATTTTGGGGAGCACAATCGTTTTCTTATTTACGTGCACTATTATTTTTCCTTGGACTATTATTTGGTCACTTATTTAGTCATTTTCTACATTTTTATTTGGTTGCTTAGTCCTATGTGAGTAAATGAGAATGAGTCCCGTTTTACAGCAAAACACTGAAAGCTGAAAACACTGAAATAATGAAAGGGCAGCCCGGTGTCCTGACCTAATCCTGAACTCCACCAAACTGTGAAAGAGACTGAAGAAGATCTGATCAAGGTCACAGCAGAGCAATGTGAGACACTAGAGATTTAGTGATAGTCCTGTGGCCGCAGATGTGCTGCATTCATTTAAAGCAATAACACTTCCTACTTATCATTGACTTCTGTAAACTTTGAATTTTAGTAATCTTTCTTCATTCAACACAACAAAACCCATTTAATCAGCTTAAATTACTCGTTACACCTGAAAAAAATCCAGGTTTCAGTAAAAACGTTTTTAAATTAAGTTGGAAAAATGTTATTCATTTAGGTGTAACAAGTTCAATTATAAATGTATTCGTTTTACAGTGTACAGTATTGCTGTTCTCTAATTGTTTTCTACTTAATATAGTTTTTGTTGTTGTTATTTTGTAAAACACTTCTATCAGCTTGGTAAAGCCACAACTAAACTCCTGGAAGATTACAGTATTTCAGGAAAGACTTTCTGAAAATGAAAGTGTTAATAAACTGTACTTTCATTTTGATCTCCACAGAATATAAAATATGCACAATAAGTAATTTATGACTTCTAAATGTGCATGTTTGTGTATATTTTTTTCAATGTGTCCTCAGAACTATTCTGCACCTGGGCCTGTAACCACAGGGCTGACAATGAATGATACGCCTCAAACTGCGCCCCTGCTTACACCCCAGGCTGAGGTAACACCTATCCTTTTTGTCAGTTGAGTTTCCTAAATCATGAAATAATTTTTTGACGTGTAAAGGTTGCAATACAGTCTCCAATACTAATGTTCTGTTTAGGATCCATTAGTAATAGTGTAATCATTGCAAAAATGTAATAAATATTTTCATACTCCCCCTGACTTTGTCTCTCACAAGTTTACCCGTCTTTTTTTATAGGCTCACAGGTCTGCTCCGGACAGCTTTTCAATGAATATGCTCAGCACCAGCGACTCTGGTGTCCAGTTTGACATTAACAAAGGAAAGTCTACAAGCAACAACTTCCTGTAGTTCCTCCAAAATGCTGGATTTAGGGTAGTAGAAAAAAAAACATTTTAATGTCACTCTCTGTTGCCTCATTTTAATAGTAGAAAAGCAGCAGTTCAATAATACCAAAAGATGGAAAGATCCGTTACAACCTCCTACCTCCATATTTGCAGGCAAAACGTCTTTATATTATAATCGCATACAGCAAAAGGTTCTGAATGGGCTTCCAGCAACACTCATAGCTGACAGGTGTGTGTGTATAGTAAACAACAACGCAATATCCATAGACAAACAGAACAGCTCAGTTTCAAAGGGAACATTCACAAAATCATATAAAAGCTCGTCTGTAGAAAATAAAAGAAGATATTTTGGGAATTGTGTTTTTGTCCATACAGTGGAAGTCACAGGACTGTCTGGTTAACAATATTCTTTAAAATAAGTTCTTCTGCTCTAACAGAATGATGAAATGCATGCACGTTTGATAAACCATAAAACCCCCTATCATTTTAGGACTTAACTATCCCTTTAAGGCAGGGGTCACCAATCTTGGTCCTGGAGGGCCGGTGTCCCTACAGGGTTTAGTTCCAACTTGCCTCAACACACCTGCCTGGATGTTTCAAGTATACCTAGTAAGACCTTGATTAGGTTGTTCAGGTGTGTTTGATTAGAGTTGGAGCTAAAATCTGCAGGACACCGGCCCTCCAGGAACAAGTTTGGTGACCCGTGCTTTAAGGTAACTGAGCTGGTATTCTTTTTTATTTCTCCATAGATCAGTCCTATTCCTTTATCAGAGCGACCTATAAAGTGTTAAAGAGGACTTTTGTGTAGAACTACATGTAATAAGACTTTAATTTAGGATGTATATTATTGACTTAACACATATGATAGATATAATTGTTAATGCATGCAAGTAAATAATATGTACTGTTTCAGGGAATTTTCTTAACTACCACAAATAGCATGCCAGTAGCATAAAAGAATAAAAAAAAATTGCAAACTATATATTTACACTTAAACAATAAAAATGTGCATAAATTATGTAGTTTTTTTCTGACAACACTGATGCCTTTAAACTAAGCTGCATATCACAATGATATAAAGGGTCTACTACTATTCTGAATGAAAGAAATGCTTTTAGCTTCAGCCTACTGTACTGTACAGTGCTGTATTGCCTAATGTTTTTATTGTCATCGTCATGTTCTGTGTATTTTTACTTTGTCTTTTGTTTTTCTCTAGTGCCAACGTGCATTGTAATATTCCTCGTTACATGCTGCACTATACGAGCAAACCGAATGTAATTTGGTTTAACAACTTGAACTAAGAAGATGAGTGACAATCGGCATGACTGTCATTATTAATATTAAGGTCAAATCTGAACTTACCTCGAACACCTCAAGCATTTTGTCAACTGTACAAATGTTTTTTTTTTTTTATGCTGCAGTTTCAGTAGTCAACATAAGTTTCCAGTAGATTTGTCCAATTCCAGGAATATGTAGAAGAAAAGTTATATGATAATAAAATGGTGGAGATGCTGGAATTTGTGCAAATGATTGACTGATATTTCTGTTATATGCAAATGCTGTTTGTGATTTTTGACTTTAAAAATTCAGGTCAATTAGACATCACTTATCGGACAAGGCTTTTGTCAACACATTTATTGTAATGAACTTATTAAATACATTTCCCTGCATGACATACTAAGCCACAAATGCTTGTACATTTGATTCAGTATTTTTGGTTTACAATTCAATATCTCAAATGCCACAAACAGTTAAGCTATGGGACTCTACACTGTGAAACGCAATTAGTTGACTTTACATAGAAAAAATAAGTAAACCCGTTTCCTTACAATGATTAAGTTAATGAAGTGTATGCATAATTATAAAAACTAAGAGGAGTTAACTTAACAGTTCCAAGTTACAATGGATTTACTCACTCAACAAAAGTCAACTTATCGCTTTTTACATCTTTTAACAAACAAATAAAACATTGAACAACAATTTAAGTTATGACAACAAAACTGTGCTTCTGTTGTAATATTTTCAAGCCATGTTGACATCCCAGATTTGCAAAGGTGTTATTTCAGATCTGCTTTCCATCATCTCATTCCATTTTGCGTTTCTCCATCTCTTTTAATCGTCTCTCCAGCATCTTGACTTTGTTCTCCAGGTGTGCGTCTGGATTTGCAGATGTTGTACCTATTCCCAGCAGGACACAGACGCACGCCAGGCCTGCTAATCTCAGTGCTGTGGTTTCTGCTGAGGCTCCAGTGTCGCTGAGAATCAATCCAAACGTGCCAACAGCGAAGGAGAGCTTGAGCAGCCACAGCACCTGCCTCACAGCTCCCACAACCAAACGCAGGATGAAGGACAAGATCCAGTAGGCCAAAACAGCCAGAATGGCCCACTGAGCCACAAAAATCACCCCCTCCGGAGTCACTTTTTGGAAAGGTAACTTGGCTAGATGAACACATTGGAAAACATACATGTGAGCATGCGCTTCAGGTGAAATGAACTTAAGATGTAAAGTAAATGCGTGAATTTGTGTGAGAAAAGAATTTACCATCAATTCCTGCCGATTCCAAGATTTCCGTAATATACCGGATGGCCACATTAAGAGCTGATGCCACTGCATCTGACAGCCACTTCACACCGCTTTGGAGAAACTGATGCCCATCAATCAAATATTGCAAACCGCACAATTAATTTATTGTAAAAAGCATCCCATAGTAATATAAAACACATAAAATGGACCTTAAAAACACTTAAGTAACTTAGAATTGCAGTGTTGAGTGTCATTAGTGACTATTTACTGTAATTAAATTACTTTAAAAAAGAAAAGTAATCCCTTACTTTTTCAGAGTTAGTTTAGTTAATTACAGTTTATTATATACTTGCCTTAAATACTGTAAATAAATTAAACATTTCTAGATAAATCAATTCAGAGAAGCAGAGTAAGTGCATTCTTGTTATACAAATATGTTTTGCAGAATAGTTCTAAAGGTTACATTTTCCAGGATGATTGCATGTGCTTAAGAAAAAATGAATTGAGTGAGAAATTAGTATAAGGTATAAATTCAGAGGAGCAAAGTAAAGGTTAGATTTTCCGACAATTGCTCATGCTTAACTGCTTAATTAATAATTGAGATATTAATGTATCATTTATTTGAAACCTTTAGTGTTTAATACATATAGCATTTTTAAGTGTATTAAACAAATCTAAAAGGTCCGGTTTGACTTGAATTTAAAGAAGTAAAAGGGTTTAATTTCTTTGTCTTCACGTTGAGATTTAAATGGATTTTAAGCAGTATTTAGTCAAGTAATTAAATTACTAGGTAATTCAGTTACTTTTCAGACAAAGTCATTAAAATAGCATTGTAATTAGTAACTAATTAAGTAAAATGTGTAGAATTGTTTGAATTCTATTGCATTAGTAAGTATTTTTGTTTATAAAATCCTAACAAACTTAAGTCAAAACTTTGTGTTTTGTATCAGATCAACAGATATAGGTCAGATACACAATATCACATAGTATCAGATGCTTTCAGATATCAGACCCAGTTGAAAATGTAAATAAAAGACAGACAGATAGACGAATTGTCCACAAAATCAACTCACCTCGAGAGACAGGTCGACTCTTTTTTCACCGAGAGTAGAGACCAGGAAACTGTGGGCTTCCTCGGACAAACTGGTGATGATGGACCGCGCATTTTGAAGGGGACCAGAGTGCTTTTTCCATTCGACCGAGTGACACAACTGAAGTGATACTGAAAGTAAAAGTGTGGTGAAATATAAACACTGGGCCATTTTAAACTTTAACTAAGCTTATACCCCGTCGGTAACGAAGTTAAACCCGTGTTCGTGAGTTAAACAAACTAATCCAAAACAACAGCACGGACAACATGGAAGGAGTCACGCTGCATTCAGGCTTCTTCGCTTGGGGATAAGAAAACTGCTCTTAAGATGTTTTTTTATATATATATATAAATCAGATAAATTATTCTACAAATGATGCCAGCTGTACCCTTCACAAATAAACTCGCTGTTTACTGATCCATGAAATATTTCTTTTCTCAGAGCAACGCCTGCTTCCTCTCCTCTTCCTGTAAAGAGCAATTCTGCCGCCTGCTGATGACTATGGAGACTGCGCGGTTTAACTACAGAGAAAAGGTTACAGTAAGTGATTCCATATGAGAATTGCGAAAGACTAGTCATAGCCTTTTTGTTTAAACAAACAAAAAAACAACAACAATAATTTAAATACCAAATGAATTAGTCTACGCATACATTTACTAACTCAGTGGTGTAACTTTCTCATGCAGTTTGTGTGAATCCACATGGGAGTATAACATTATTTTCTAAATCATATTCTCACTAGTACAAATGTGGTTGTTTTGTTTTAAAATGACAGTGATAATTATATGGATTAATAACTCCCTCCTCACTTCTCTTATGACTGATGTCTGTATTTATCTGGATCTGGCACAGGTCAGGAATGCAGTAACAGTGTTTATTCATTTAGTCTGGCTTCCAGGAAAAAACATGCACTTGTTTTTAATTAATTCATGTCATTAGGAGGTTCCACAGTTTGATGGTTTGTCCTTATTTGGTTTTACTCTAAATTCATGTCAGGTTCGCTCTGTGTGAATGTTCTGTTGTAGTCATGGGCTGTAGCTCAACCTTGGAGGGAAAGATATTGTCCATGTTTTATCTGTGTTGTCAAGGGTTGTTTATTGTAACAATAGGAATGTGACCCTGCAAAAGCCAAGAGCCTCCAGGAGGCCTGAAGAAGTGGTCCATCCGGAAGTAATCATCACTAAGATCTTTACAGAAGTTGCATATGCATATACATCATGTTGTTTTTAAAGATAATATCTTTCATTTGCTTAGGGAACAGTACAATGAAATATTGAACTAATTAAAAATAAAATTATTATAAAGTTTGATTGAGCAAATTGTAAGCAGGCCTCAAATGTGTGACACACTAATCACAGCACAACGAAACGCATTCAGAGACTCAGAAAAAATTAGATTTAGATAATAGCGCAGTGCTATCATGTTCCCACTGCACAACTGGAATTTGAATTAGTTTAGTATTTAAAACAAAGCATTTAAAAAAAAAAAAGGTATTTAGTAAAGATACAATACAACAGAACAGTGTGAGAGAAACATATATTTACAAAACACATCTTAGCATCTGTCTGAAAGTTCAGGCTCATATAGCAAATAGGCCTCTTTGGTGGTGCAATGAACTGTGAAAATAGGCTCAAAAAGAGCCATGATCGCTGTCTTATTTCGAGCATCATCCACGGCTGTCCGACCCCACACATCTTTCATCTGGATTGGATGTAAAACAAAAGAGAGAGAGAGAATGGTTTATTTATCATTGTACTTAAATAATTAATTCATATTTGCAGATGAAAAAACAATAAAATCTGCCATCTTTTCCATTAATGTGAGAATACCAGTGGTGTGGCTCCATATTCTAGTAGTTTTCTGATCAAGAATGCATCTCCCAAATTAACCGCCTCGTGCATTGTTGTGCGTCCATTGTAGTCTTGAACGTCCATGTCGACTCCTGCTATAGCCCAAGCAAGCAGAAGACGGTGATCTTTGATCTGTATCGCTCTGTTAAGTGATAGGTTAAACTAAAAATTAGGCTCATAGACTTAATTATACACTCACCGGCCACTTTATTAGGTACACTTGTCCAACTGCTCATTAACGCAAATTTCTAATCAGCCAATAACATGGCAGCAACTCAGTGCATTTAGGCATGTAGACATGGTGAAGACGATCTGCTGCAGTTCAAACCGAGCATGGGGAAGAAAGGTGATTTAAGTGACTTTGAATGTGACATGATTGTTAGTGCCAGATGGGCTGGTCTTATGAGTATTTCAGAAACTGTTGATCTACTGGGATTTTCATGCACAACCATCTCTAGGGATAATAAAGAATGGACCGAAAAAGAGAAAATATCCAGTGAGCGGCAGTTCTGTGGGCGCAAATGCCTTGTTGATGTCAGAGGACAGAGGAGAATGGCCAGACTGGTTTAAGCTCATAGAAAAGCAACAGTAACTCAAATAACCACTCAATACAAGCGATGTATGCAGAAGAGCATCTCTGAATGCACAACACGTCGAACAGATGGGCTACAGCAGCAGAAGACCACACCAGGTGCCACTCCTGTCAGCTAAGAACAGGAACCTGAGGCTAAAATTTGCACAGGCTCACCAAATTTGCACAATAGAAGATTGGAAAAACGTTGCCTGGTCTAATAAGTCTTGATTTCTGCTGCGACATTCGGATGGTAGGGTCAGAATTTGGCGTCAACAACATGAAAGCATGGATCCATCCTGCCTTGTACTGGCCCATTTGTAGCTACCTGAGTATTGTTGCTGACCATGTCCATCCCTTTATGACCACAGTGTACCCATCTTCTGATGGCTACTTCCAGCAGGATAACACGCCATGTCATAAAGCTAGAATCATCTCAGACTAGTTTCTTGAACATGACAATGAGTTCACTGTACTGAAATGGCCTCCACAGTCACCAGATCCCAATCCAATAGAGCACCTTTGGGATGTGGTGGAACAGGAGTTTCGCATCATGGATGTGCAGCCGACAAATCTGCAGCAACTGCGTGATGCTATCATGTCAATATGGGCCAAAATCTCTGAGGAATATTTTCAGTACCTTGTTGAATCTATGCCATGAAGGATTAAGGCAGTTCTGAAGACAAAAGTGGGTCCAACCCGGTACTAGTAAGGTGTACCTAATAAAGTGGCCGGTGAGTGTATATTGTAAGTAAAGATGCACTGTGTGAGTTTTATGAGTGAGATATTACTGGATCATTTCCATAGCGATGGTCACAGGGGGCTTAGTAACAGTGGCTCCTTTAAAGTGCAGGAGGCTGACAGCATGATGATGACTAAAAAAAAATCACAAGCATGTGTATGAACTGGCAACATTGACATGTAGAGCTGAGCATGTACAAATGATGTATTACCACCCTCTAATGTTAGCTTGAATGAAATTGTGCTCAAATTCAGTCATCACTCACTTTCCTTAGGCTCATTCCCTTCTTTATCAGGGCCACAGTGGAATTAAACGCCAATATTTAGCACAATGTTTACCATGTAAGAGGAATTCGTCGGCTTGAATTTGTGAGTTGTGTGCAGGTGAATATTATGTCATCATGGCAAATACAAAAGTAGGCTAGTTATTAAAACGAATATGTTTCTTAAAACTTATCAAATTAAATGTATAAAAACATTTACATTTTAATGTGTTGAAAAAAATATTGTCTGTTGAACAGCACCAAGGAAATATTTTAAAAATAATTTACATTTTACAGAAGGGCTAATAATTTTGACTTGAACTGTACATCAACATACTGAAATAAAAGTCTCAACAATCCTGGTACACAAATACTTTAAACTCTTAAATGAGAGAGAGAGAGAGAGAGAGAGAGAGAGAGAGAGAGAGAGAGAGAG